>JASDQU010260592.1:3750-15582 GCA_032191745.1 Picea mariana
GTTTTCTCTGTTATTTATACTCTCCAAGTAGCTTTCTCTAGGGGTTATCTTCTAACCAAATTCCTTCTTTTAGGGATAACCAACTTCTAACCACTTTGTCCACTTACAACCACTTTTCCCACAAATAGTAATCTCACCACTTCTAGTTGCAACTAATTTTTTTTTAATTATTTTCTTTCTGCAACAACTTAACCCATGATTAAATCCTAGTTGCAACCACTTTGACTAGCAAACTTCTTCTAGGAGATTCTAGAATAAATTGACTTCTTTGACCTTCTAGGGGCTTCCAGATAACTCATGAGAGTTCTCCAACTTCACTAAGTCATATCTCCTCAACCGTGAGGAACTACATGACATACCACATATTGTCGAAAATGGCAGGACATGTACTATCCATCTAGAATACTATCAGCTACAAATTCATTGATCTTCATAACACTATTCCTCAACCAAACTTGGGTCCCTTAACCACACTACTTGGATTACTCAACCACTTAACCACATGTTTTCATTTCTCACATGTTCTCATTTCCCACATGCCTGGCCCAGCCCAAGGAGTGTATCCCTTCTCTTTTGAACAGTGCTTTGGCTATCCCACTTCCCTTTTGGTGCTTCAGCAATAGGCCAGACATAAATTATCATATCCTTGTAGTTATTTCCCAATGCACCCACAACCAATTCTCAACAGTTCTCCCACCTAGAGAGACTTCTCAAGGGCCTGACAACTCGCTTCTTCAATGCACATGTTGCTGAAAATCCACTTCTTTGGCTTAAATGACCTCATTTTACTGGTTACCAATATCTCCTAGATATTCCAGACTATAGGTACGACTATCACTGGTAGTGTACGTATGGTAGGAATTAATGAGAGAATAATGAGAATCCCCCAAAATAGACTAAGTTCCTCCAATATATTTACATGTTCCCAGCTTGCCACTTGTCAAGATGAGAGTTGCATGAGCCCCACTTGATTATATGTTTCTCCACTTTCATAACTTAGGATGATATACCTTGTAACTTAAACTTTAGGAAATATTAATATAATATTCCCCTAAGCTTAAGCTCCCTTTGCTTAGCACCCCTTCACTCTAGTGGATTTCTATCCCCCCATACTCTTTTGTTTGAATTGGTCTACAGTAGCGATGCATTTTATTAATAATATGAGTGATTACTTATTACAAAGATAGGCTCATTACCATTTTAGCATCTGGGCTCTTTGACCTACATAATCACAAGGTACGTTGGCCCAAAATATGTTGGCTCACCAGCCTATGAAGCATATGTGTATTTACAACGTGGGTTTCATCCTAGGGGTATTACAAGGAATAGCTAATGGAGTTATGTCTTAGTGTGGTCATAGTGAGCTGCAAATAATTGAGTAGTTATAATGCTAACATATTATCTATTAAAAGGACATTATCCATCATTGTACATAGTTGATTGAGTTGAGAAATAGTTTTTATTTCCCTTTTCTTCATGGATACTTCTCTTTGGAAGGTTTTACCATGAAAAATATCATGTACTTTATGAGTTTGATGCTCTTCTATGATCTTGTGACCATTTTCGATTTCAAAAATTCACCCCATCTAACACACTTTTGACCTCATGCCAAGTGCATATTTTTCCGATGCTCTGACATACAACCTAGCTACAATCAAGAGTGTTGAAATAAAGAGGAAACTTCACCATCTAGTAGTTGAAGATCATGTACAACACACAAAATCTCACTATGTCTTACTGATGTTTAATATTCACAAGAATAACAAAAATGAATGGATACTCATCACATATTATGAAACACTCAATAATATCCTTCTCAAGAATTATAATCATTTACCTCATATCTAGGACCTACTTGATCAGCCTGTAAGTGCCCTGCATTTTTAAAAAATGGATTTTATTGGAAATTATTGCCATCTTTGGATGGAACTGTGTGACACTTGGAAAACAATATTTAAGAAAAATTTTAGCATATGTGAATCATTAGGCATGTCATTCTTCCTCACCAACACCCCTGCTACCTTCATGCACATTATTAATTATATATTCCATCTATATCTTGGGAATTTTGTGGTCTATTTCTATCTTGATGATCTTTAATCTTCAATTATTCTAAGACAAACCATCTCTATCACCTCTACACATTTTTGGCTCTCCTCCAATGTTGAAAACTCCAGGTAAATTAGTAAAACTATTTATATTGACAAACTTCCATTAAATATTTGGGTTTCATCATAAATCATTAGGGAATACCTATGAAACTTTGCAACATATTGTTGGCCCTCGACCAAGTTTTTAGGAAACCTTAATCAGGTTTGGACCAGTTTTTGGACTTCGACACATTGGTCGAGGAAGGAGCGCCCAGGCGGAGATGAGATCGTGGATCTCACTTATTTTGCAAGCTATGTGGACCCAATAAAGGGTCCTCTAGGGTTTTTTTAATGGGTTATGGGATGTCATCCCATGGGGTTTACCCATGATTAGGCCTTATTGTAAAGGCTTGTAAAAGTATAAATAAGTAAGAATGTATGATAGAAGAGGAAAGTCTTGGTAGCTAAGTGAAAGTAGTTTTGAGTTGCTTTGTGCAACAAGATGTATATGTGTTAAGGCTTTATGCTTGATAGATAAGTTCGCTCTGTGCCTTGACCTAGTTTTGGAAGGAGGATCCGGTGCTCAGTGCGCAGATCTCATGTCTGGTGTGAAGCTCTGCTCTGTGGCTCAGTGCACAGGAGCAAATGAATGTAATATTTGGACAAATAATAAAGAAGACGAAGAAGTTGGTGGATGTAGCCCCACACTGGAGTAAACCACATATATCTTGTCTCTTTGGTTTTCTTTGTGCTCTGTTGTTTATGTCATGAATCTACTCAGTGCTTTGATTATTATGTATGATAGATAGATCTGTTGATGCTTAGTGCTTTACTTGTGTTAAAGATAAATGAATGTTAGATATAACTCAGTGTTATGTGCTAAGTGGTTGACGTGCTTACTCTTTATTGTTACTGCACCAATCTATCTTTGGGTATGTTCTGTGATGTTAATAAAGATAATAAAATAATGCATATCTCCCTCTAAGCATTACTAGAATACTCCATGAAGTGTTGTTATCACATATATGTGTCCCAACTTGGTTACAGACACCTGAGTCCTGTAACCCCACCTGCTTCTACCTCGGGTGAGACTTCACCTGCCTTGCAGGTGTTGCCAAAAGGGTCGGTAGTTAGGGTTTTGTTGGTGCGTTGAACCCTGGGTCTGCCCCTGTGCCAACAAATGGTTTCGTTACTGAGACCTGAAACTATGATTGTTGGGAACTGAAGTAAAGAAAAGATAATCTTTGTGCGTAGATATGTTGTTGAAGTGCGCATTACTCTACTTGACTAGTGAAGCTCTGTGCTAATAAATAAATCTGATTTGAAGAAAAGAGGTAAGATCTTAAAAGAGGTAAAGATTTGTGCTTTGATAAGACTAAGATAAGTGAATTTTTTGTTTCAAAAGTATGAATTTAAGTAGGTTTAATAGATTTTTTCCTAGTCTGAAGGCTAGGGCACAGTTGGAAGAAAGAGTTGATCTGAGTAAAGTTAATAGAAATGAAGAAATATATGTTATCCCTATGCATAGAAAGAATTTTTGGACTAATAAGTGGATGCAGGAACCTAAAAAGATTTTTTGTAGATTGCAAGTACAACAACACTATGATCCTAGTGTGCAGTACATAAGAGGTTGGGGAATGTTTAAAAGAAAAAGAGGATTAACTTTTTGTTATAACTGCAGAAGACCGGGACATCTTGCTAAGGAATTCCCTGGCGCAAGTCCTATTTTCCTTTGTTGTAAGATTTTTGGTCATGAGGTTGAGGATTGTCCAATGATGATTGCCAAAGTTGAATGAATGAACATCAGACAAGAAAGATATGAGGGAAGTTGATCTGGATTATTTTTGGCACGAAATGAGATCGGAGATATAATAAAGAAATGCACAGAGATATTGTAGATATTCAATAATATAACATAAATGTATCAGAGATGCAACCATAAACACAGATATACAGTAATACACGATTTCTATTAATGAAAGAAATGTACAGAGACTGTAAAAATACAGAGTGAAAGACTCGCTAGAATGGCGACAGCTTATCTCTGAGAAGAGATGTGACGGCTACTCGCATTCGCAAGAAGTTGATTACAATGAGGCTCTGAAGGCCCTTTTACAATAAACGGGAATGCCAAAAGTCCTAGACATCCAAAAACCTAACCCTAGGAGATGAAGCACCAAAAGTCATGTGGGCCCCGTTTGGGTGAGTGAGTACATCAACTTCTCGGGGTCGTAACTTTTGCATACGATCTCCGTTTTAGGCTTGTGATCGTTGGAAAGGTATTGTCGAGGAGATTCATTTTGGGGGCTCAATCATGCCTTTGGCTATCATTGAGAACTTCAATCTCGAAAAACCTTCATTTGGACCCTCAAAATGGCCCCAGAAGTTAAAACCTGCTAAAAATAGTAAATTGCCAAAATGGCCAAAAGACTGTTTTGAGCCATTTGGAAAAGGTGGGTGGCCACCGATATCCACCTGGATCAAAAGTCAAGAGACTAAGGGAATGTTAGAGAATCATAAAGAGAAAGAATCATAGAAATCTCATACTACATTATTACAGTTGAAAGAAATGATGGATGTTCACAAATATGTCAGTTTACCAGAGATAGTGAAAGTAAAACAACACATAAGTACAAGAATAGAAGACTTCGACATAGACTGTGCCTTGGATGAGGAAACACAAGTAAATATTATGACAGAAAACACTTGGAAAATTTTGGGAAAGCCTACTGTGTTACCTTCAGTGGGAAGGATAGGCTTGTTTAAGGGAAAGATGATAACCTTATGTGGAAGAGTTACTAATATACCTATTATTGTTCATGGAACATCGACCAAAGAGGAATTTGAAGTCATTAATTTTATCGGGGACAATGCCCCTTTCCCACTTTTATTAGGTAAACCTTGGATTGAGAAGGATCAAATTAGAAGGAAAGCAGAGGAAGAAGCTACAAAAAAGAAAAAGAAAGAACTAAGGGATTTCATTGCCAAAAAAATAGACTGACTAATAGAAGAATGAGAGGATAAGTCGAAGCAACAAAACGAAGTAACAACGCTGGAGGAATAGAAAGCAAAAAATTAACTATCAAGGTTGAAATAATGAAAAAAGATTCGAAGGACCTATCTATGCAAGAAAGAAGAATACCCATAGAGGAATTATTAAGAGAAGGGATATTATCTTCAGACCCTTTGAGGGAAAATCAACAGTGCGAAGTCACTACGTTAGGGGAAGATAAGAATAAAAATGGAAAGAGGATTCCAGAAACAGTTAGGGAGACTCAGATCACAGGAAAGGAGGCAAGGAAACTCAATAAAATTAAATATAAGTTGGAAAAGATGCAAGAAGCTACAGAGACCAGATGGAAGACTGGAATCTTGTAACAGCCAGGTCTACAGAATTTGAACCTCGCTGGAAGAGCAGGACCGCACAGAATGGGACTTCATCCTGGCGAATCTATATTACCGTTGGAGGCACCCTGACCGTTAGAACGACACTCCAGAGTAGTTAGAAAATGTATTTATGGGTCGATGGACTGCTTTTGGGACGTTTATACCACACCATAACAAACAGACTCACATTGATGGAAGAATTCTTGGATGTTGGAAGAATCCGTTACGAGGCCTTGCTTATTTAACTTGTTGGTTGCTACGTCGGGACCACTTTTTGCTACCCATGATTAACTGATCTAACAGTGAATTTTCTAAGTGTCGATTTATGTTATCTAAAGATAGACCTCGCCATTTGTTATCTACCCCTCGTGTCTATTTTCCTACCATGACATGTCTGTTTAAAAGTTAGAATGTTGGGCAGACCTAGTGAACTAGAGAAGTATGTCGAGGAGGTCCTCAAGAAGATAATGGCCGAAAGACCATTATCTGAAGGTGTCCAGGCATCGTTGACTAGGGGAATGTAAGCTTCCACTTCAACTAGATGTTGTTATGTACATGTTAACCCCATGACTGAGTAGCGAAGTAAGCATCATGACGATCTGGCTAATGTGAAGTAGATCTCGTGATCCTACCAGAGTACATCCCACCTTTGGCTGGTGTCATTAACTATGACAACATCCCATGATATTATGAGTACACTATGTTCACCGCGTACATTCCAAAGGGAATATGCATAGTCAGGAGTCAGTTAGGACATATCCCACTACTGAAGAACAACGAATTCAATCTAGGCGACAGGAAGAAATATGCTATGCTAGTGCCCCACCACTACTTGACAGAAGCCTTGCCTCATTTCCCAACCATGGATTAAGGGACTAGCGCAGTCCAGTGTGCTAAATGTGATGAAGATTCCCCATTTTTTCCGTCACCAAGAGGTTAACGCTTGTGTTAAACTCCTCTTGTCATGCTATCATGGCATATACACGTGGATCAACCAAAGGATTACTGTGGATCCAATGTTGATCCACCATATTACATGCTTAAGCATGAAGTGACTTGACCCTCGACATTTTTATCTAGGGAAGGCCTCAGACCGCTCCCTGGCACAACGCATCAAGGAAGATTACAGCGAAGTCAGAAAAGGAAAGTGAGGTTACAAGGTAGCCTCTATCCAAGATGGCACAGTGCACCTCGCTTGCCAACTCATAGCTAGAAAGATCGTAAGGAAAACCCGCCCCACACTGGTCATCAGGTTCATGGTGGACCTCGCAGGAAAATGTGTGGAGGGAATGCAAATGAACTGGGAAAGTTACCTCATCAATAAACTAGACAAATATTGTCGTGAAGCTCAGGATTTGGGATACGAATTCCACTTCAGCTAGATGATCGTTTTGATCGCATTTGTCTCTTGGAAAATGCATGAAGGAGCCACCTTTCCAGAAATTGAACCATCGGAGTCATTGGCCGCTAGGTTTTCAACCTTGTGGTACACCAATGACATGATGAAGTAGTGGTAGTCCAACGTTGTGTTCTATGCATATTATCATTAATTGAAGGTTTCCATCGATTCATTTCCACGCATGACACTGCGCACCCTTCACTAGTACAGACCAATAGCCAAATTTTGCATAGATCTGCATTTCATCTATATCACTGCCTGTAGAGATGAGAGAAAGGAAGAGTTATAGTTGTATTACAAGCTAACATATGATGACATGGAGCAGATCACAAAGGAATGGCTGAAGGAATTACTTGTACCCATCATTGATGTAGAACGCTCTAACACTGACACCATAGGAAGCCCCATGGTCACCCAAGTTGATCATGTCAGAAAATCTAGTGGGACGAAGAAGAAGAAGAAGCACAAAGAAGTTCAAGATATAGAGACCGATGAGGAGGACAACACCTCTGAAGAAAATGTATCTGGATCACTAGGAGGAGGAGGAGGAGACAAAGCAAATGAACAAGGAGAATGGGATGAGAAAGGAGGAGGTGAAGCTACACCACTGGAAGATCCCCCCTACTGGAACAATCACACCGTAGAAGAGGAATGTTTCTTCGCAAAAACCTTCATCTAGGAAGAAGACGCATGCTAGTAAGCCCCAGTTAGAGGCTACACTCAAGAAGGATGATATTAGTCTGGTCCACAGAGCTATGGAGGACACTTCTGAGGATATGTTGCATAGATATGGAGCGAAGAAGGAAGAGCTATATGGAAGGGTTGAGAAGGAACTGAAGGATGTACAACAAGCTATTCGTTCGGTCTGTGCAGTACCTGTTGCACCTTCCTCATCACAGATTGCAGAATTGGGGGACGAACCAGCCCAATTGATAAGACTAGCAGATGCGACAGAAGCTTGACTTCAGAAAGTCCAATAAGAGAAGGAGAAAGCTACATAAGCTTTGAAACAAGAGAAATACAAAGACTTAGAGAAATTACAAGTAGCACACTACAGTGTAGTCACCTACAAAAGTGAGAGAGAAGAGTTTAAGGTGATGCTCTAGGAGGAAAACAATCAGCTACAAAGATAAAAGTATCAGTTGCTTGCAGAATAGGGCACAGTCAAAGAAGTAGTGAGTAAAGCATACCATTTTGTGCCATGCTTGGAACAAGAGGAACAAGAGTCAATCGAGGCTCAAGTGGTGAAGCACATTGAGACCATCTAGTAGCTTCAAGTGAGGATAACAGAGTTGGAAGTCCAAGCCATACCAAGTGCCCCGCAGGAGGTGCATGACCAGAGAGAAGAAGCCACTAAGAACGCAGTAGGAAGGATAATAGCCCTCACCTCGAAGTGTAAACAACTGAGCGATAGAAGCGCACAAACATATGAATGCCTTGTCGAGGATCCAGAGCTAAGAAAGATGGAAGCACAGTTACAGGAGGCACAACAATAGTCATTCTCTGTGTAGAGGCAGATGAAGCTTCTCACTGTAATTGAAAGAATGAAAATATCCCAAGAGCAACGCGCAGTACAGCAACAGATTATTGCCATCTAGGGAAGATTAATGGAATTCACACAAAAGCTTCAACCTATGCAGGACGAAGCCTACAAGGTGTTTGAAGAGATTGATGGACAAGGCTCGCAATTGGACCAAGTGGTTGCAATAGTGGAACAATGCTTGGAAGGGTCTGTTACAAAGAAAATGATGCAGGAGCTCGCTGAGTAGGAGGCTCGGGTGAAGCAACAAGTCGATGCAGCTCGAGTTAAGCTAGAGGCCTTCAAAGTAGCATTGACCAGAACTGAGTGATTCGAGACAAGTCACAGGTGATTGTTGGGGGCATGTTGGCCCTCAATCAAGTTTTGAGGAAACCTTAGTCAGGTTTGGACCACTTTTTTTACTTCGACACATTGGTAGAGGAAGGAGCGCCCAGGCGTAGCTGAGATCATGGATATCACTTATTTTGCGGGCTCTGTGGACCCAGTAAGGGGTCCTCTAGGGCTTTTGTAATGGTTTATGGGATGTCAGCCCATGGGGCTTACCCATTATTAGGCCTTATTGTAAAGTCTTGTAAAAGTATAAATAAGTAAGAATGTATGGTAGAAAAGGGAAGTCTTGGTAACTAAGTGCAAGTATATTTGAGTTTCTTTGTGCAACATGATGTATATGTGTTAAGGATTTTTTCTCTATAGAGAAGTTGCCTCTATGCTTTGACCTAGTTTTGGAAGGAGGATCTAGTGCTCAATGTGCATATCTCCTGTATGGTGTGAAGCTCGGCTCTATGGCTTAGTTCACATGAGAAAATGAATGTAAGATCTGGATGAATAATAAAGAAGACGAAGCATTTGGTGGACGTAGCCCCACAATGGGGTGAACCACATATATCTTGTGTCTTTGGTTTGCTTTGTGTTGTGTTGTTTATGTTACGAATCTACTCATTTCTTTGATTATTATGTATGATAGATAGATCTGTTGATTCTTAGTGCTTTACTTTTGTTAAAGATAAATGAATGTTAGATGTAACTCAGTTCTATGTTCTAAGTGGTTGATGTGCTTAATCTTTATTATTATTTTTCGATCTATCTTTGGGTATGTTCTGCGATGTTAATAAAGCTAATAAACTAATGAATATCTCCTTCTAAGTGTTACTAGAATATGTTGTGAATTGTTGTTATCATAGATCTGTGCCCCAGCTTGGTTACAGACACATGCGTCCTGTAAGCCCCCCTGCTTCTACCTTGGGTGATACTTTGCCTTCTTTGCAGGTGTTGCAGAAAGGGATGGTAGTTAGGGTTTTGTTGGTGCGTTGTTGAGTGTTGAACCCTGGGTCTACCCCTATGCCAACACATATCTTCCCTCTTAAATTGGTTTGTCCCACTAACAACTATAGATCTAAAATGCTTTCTTGACACTAAGAGCTACTACAAAATAATTTACCAATTCTCACAACAGACCCAACATTTAGTTATACTACCATTAGCTATGAGAATTTGAAAATTTGAAATTGGTCGAATAAAACAATTGACATCCTCGATGACCTTGTGATGAATAAAATTATGGGTACTACCAGTATCAATCAACACTACTATCGATCATTTTTTGATGTATCCATTGATATTTAATGTCTGTGGAGAAGAAATACTAGCAAGGGCATGGAGAGACATGACAGGCTCTTCTGGTTCCTCAAGAGGTGTAATGACTTCTGAGAGGGGAAGAGTGGGTTGAGTATACTTTGGCTCGAGGGCCTCATCTGACATTCATTCTTTTTCCCCATCAATATGGAAGAACTTTTGTTCATGACATTTATGTCCTGTCGCATATTTATCATTGCAGTAATAACAAATCCCTTGTTTCCTACATTCTTCCATTTCTATTGGAGACACCTTTTGAACCTTCAAGGTTTGAGTGGGGGCAGTGGTATCCCCTAGACAAGGATGGTTGGGGACTAAAGAATGAAGGGGTTGTTCCTGAATAATGGTCTCAATTTCCAGTTCTAACTTGCACACCTACAACCAAGTAATAGGATGATGCATGTAAACATGAGCATGGCTTTCCTTCTTTAAGCCACTTATGAAACATTCAATATAGAATTCATCAAATAAGTCCTCAGTTCTTATAGCCAACTGTTCAAATGCTGCAATAAAATCAGTGAGCGATCATGGTTGTTTCAACTTGGTGAGCTACCCCAAATAATGAGATTCCCTATCAAAACATGCACAAACAAGTTTGGTGAACATGTTCCAATTAGGATGTTTTGTATAACATTTCTTATTCCACTTCCACCATTTCTAGAGTTCTTGATCTAAGTACATAATGCCTAACGCCTACATGGAGTTTGGTCTCATCATCCTGAATATCATGGAGGGACAAGTAGTGTCCCATTTGGGACAACCACCCAGTTGGGTCAGATCCATCAAATTTATGCATCTCCACTTTTGGAAGTTTATTCTAGGATTTTGGAGAACCCCAAGGGGAGTGGCAATTATGAGTATTCTCATCATGAAAAGAATGAGGGGCTTCAGAGTGGTACTCTTGGTGCTTACCCTTGTCAAGTAATCCAAGGTGTTGGTAAATGTCTTGAAAGTTTTTCTTTATGGTATCCATGTCTTGAAATCACTTCTTCAACTTGCCAAGGTCCCCCAGGGTCTATTTGATCTTAGGGACATCATCATATAGTTGTGTTACCTTAGTGTCCCACTCATCTAGTTTCAAAATGATAGGGATCACTGCGATCAAGGTGAAAAGAGGAATCCAATGGGATAGGTCAAAAACAAGGGGGTAAAGGGATCAGGTCCAAAAAAGATCTTAAAAATGATAGGTATCACTGCGATCTAATCTGAATAATTCTACACTATCAGAATGTCCAAATTCTTAATAGGAAGAAAGATGTAGAAATTTCGAAACCAGAATGCAGGAGGCTAGGTTGCATGACAATTAATCTTGTCTGTTCTTTTTCTGTACTATTCTTTTTACATTCTGTGTCTTTCCCAAGGGTTATGGTTTGTTTTAGGGTACCTATAGAAAAGGGTTTTTTCTGTGCTATAGCTCTCTGATATACGTGCAAGGTGGATAGTAGTACTCGACCAAATATCTCAGGGCACCAACTAAGGAAGCTCGATCGTACCCTTAGTTGTACTACCCGATTACCCAGGTACTAGAGAGTATCCTCCCAAGTGTTATTCTTGGTGACACTATAATAGTCAGAAAGTCGATCGGTTGAGCTAGGCGGGTTCCTGGAGGCCTAGGGAAAGTTTTTGACAGATGATGGATAATACTCACATATTATGAAACACTCAATAAGATCCTTCTCAAGAATTATAATCGTTTACCTCATATTGAGGACCTACTCGATCAACCTATAAGTGCCTTGCATTTTTCAAAAATGGATCTTATTGGAAATTATTTCCATCTTTGG
>JASDQU010260593.1:0-14723 GCA_032191745.1 Picea mariana
TCTTCCATGCATGTGCACGTGTTTCTTTTCCTTCCATTTGTCTTTTTCCTCTTGCATGCTTCTCTTCCAAAAATAGCCTTTCTTCCTGATTTGGCCTACATCCAACAATTAGGAACCTTGATAAGTGAATTATACATCCTAAGGGATTGTGAGCAGTGAAGAGTTTACTTTCCTTGGGTAGTGGAGGTTGTGGGGAAAAGAGATAGCTAGAGGTTTGGAACTATTGTTATAATAGAACCCAGGTTTGGGGATGTTCTGTGTGGAGAGTGGATAGCTAGTGGGACAGATCTCCTTACGGAATCATAGCCTCGGCTCGGCAGTGGCTTGCTGATGAGAGAAAATTATCAGTAGTTCCTATGGATGGGAAGTTCATCCTCCATTTTCATCCAATTGGTTAATCATTAACAAATAAGTGTTTTTGTTTTATCATTTATGATTATTCCATTGTGTAAATGATTTATATGAATGTTGTGTGCTTGTTTGCATTCATGTTTAATATATTCTTTTAGATGCATTTAGAACCGTGGTATCAGTCAAATGGTCATATTTGGGTGTGATATGTAGTTGGTAAGCTACATGAATTTGATTAGCAGTAAATCTTAATAATTTAATGATTTTACACACATAATGTTTCTTAGTTGGAGGCTAGGTATGTTACAAAGTGGTATTAGATATATAAAAAGGGAGAGTTTTGTGTGGCGTGGCACAGCCTGGGTGGTTGGGTATGTTACAATTAATATCTTATGTATATAAAATAGGGGGGAGTATGCGAACACATATGTCCAACAACTATCTATAGAACTAGGTATTGAGTTGCAACATACAGTTCCATATACTCCACAACAGAACAAATTTGCTGAGTAGGAGAATAAATCTTTGAAGGAGATGGCCAACTGCATGCTACAGTCCAAATCCCTTGCTCCCAAGCTATGGGATGAAGCTATTAATTATGAACCCTACATACAAAATAGATTTCTTCATAAAGCTTTGAATGAAGTCACCCCATTTGAGGCTTGGAGTGGTAATAAATTGGAAGTCACTCAATTTCGGGCATTTGGATCTCATGCATGGGCACACATACCTTCATATATGAGGAAGGATTTGGAGGACACATCAAAGTGCACACCACTCTTATTGTAGAAGATTAATCTGCACCCCACTCTCTTTCTCATCTAAGTGCACATTGGATATCTTGTGATTCTGTGGTATGGAAGACTGCAAGCCAATGGGTACTCCTATTACTTGAAAAATAAATTTTTAAGCCTAGGACCATTCACCCTTGTCTAATGCATCTATTTATCAATCACTAGTTGGAATTTTACTTTATCTTACTCATACTCAACTAGATATCTCCTTTGTAGTGAATATGTGTACCCACTACATGTAGGAGCATCATGAGAGTCATTAGCAAGATATTAAGTACATTCTATGTTATCTTAGGGGCACCATTCACATGGTCATTCTATACTCAGTGGGAAATAGCATCCATCTTCTTGACTTTTCTGATGCCATCTGGGTGGTTGATCTTCATGAGTAGTTCTCCACCTCAACATATTTGTTCTTTCTTGGTTGTAGACCAATTTTTTAGTGTTCCAAGAATCAACAAGGGATGGGAATCTCTCCATTAAAGTTGAATATGCCATTTGAATTCATGCTAGGAAGCATCTTTCCTTGATGTGAATGTTCCTTGGTGAGATAAATATTGTTCAAAATCATTATTTAGTCATATTTTGTGGAAATCAATGCACTATTTAGCTTATTTGCAATCCGATGAATCGTCAGAAGTACAAACACATTGAGATTTGTATGCATTAAATTGGCACCTCCATGCTTAACGAAAACTTGTGCCAATCTTTATTCCTTATGCAGATCAACATGTAATTATGTTCACCAAATATATTTCAAATCCCACCTTCACTTGTTTATGGACATGTATTGGTATATGTGAGCTAACATTAAGGGGGGGAACATGATGTACTGTAATATCGTTTCACATGGATCCATGTCTAGATTAAAAGGGGGTGTTGAGAATGTGTGTAATATTCACTTGTGGCCACATGTCAAGATGACCTTTCGGTAGTTGTAGGTTCGTACACCCATTATTGCACTTTATGATGTGGATATTTAATTATAATATTTTCATTATTTGTTTGTATGTGAAAATCAATGTAGGAAAAATATTTTCATAGCGTGTCACTTGTTTTCCTATTATTATGGTTAGTTGAGATGTTAGCTTTAGCAAATTCTATTGTTGTAACAAGTTGATATTTTCTCTCCAAGCTTGTTGGGATACCTACCTATTATGAAGAACATGTTTTTTTTAAGTAACATCTATTTAAACATATGATTTATAAATGAAAAGTAGTTAGAAATTTTTCATTCACACTTTGGAGTAGAACTATTCTCTTGAGCATTTTTTATCCATGTCATTGGTATTAGAACATTTTGATCGAAATTGGGTTTGGTTATCATTTTTTTTTTTCTTTTTTATCCATTTGGATTTTGGTTTTAGGGATTTTGTTTTCAAGGAGTTTTGATTTTCTTTCAAATCTAGATTTCAAAGGATGTGCTACAAAAAAATGAGGAATTTTTCATTGTAGAAGTTGATAGAACCAACTCTAACAATTAAAGAAACCCCATTTATCTCCCTAGTTGAGAACTAGTGTTATCAACTCCATTGATTGGTAGCATCGTTCAATGGATTAATAAGTATTGAAGGTTCTTTGCAAGAGTGATTTATAAGTAGTGGGGATGACCATTGCCTCCAAAATTAGATGTACGTTTTAGTAGATTTGTGTATGCTCCATTATTTTATCTCACAAGTTGAAGAGATTGCTTATGTATTTATTGTATGGATATCATCTAGCCTACAATTATACTAATATTTTTCCACATACCCTTTTAGCAATTTGATAGAATGAAGATGTTGGAAAATTTTCTTTGCAACTTGTGATTTGTCTCAAGAAATTTTATTCAAGTGATTTTATTTGAGAGTAATCTATCTAGAGTTATCCTTCTCACGATCTCCTATGATTCATTATCTCATATAGGCATTGATCATGGAAGCTCTTTAGTTTAACTTGGTGATTGACCCATCCTTTGTATGTAGTGATGGTGATGTGTGACATGAACAATAGATTTGTATCCCATTCGACAAATCTACAATTTTCTTCTAGGAATGGATCATGGAAGCTCTTTAGTTTAGCTCGGCGATTGCCCCATCCTTTGTATGTAGTGATGGTGATGTGTGGAATGAACAATAGATTTGTATCCCATTCAACAAATATACAATTTTATTTGGAAGTTATATGACATGGGCCTCATAAGAGTTCAATTATGATATCCCTCCTCACTCATACCCAATTCTCAATTTGTAGACATATGACATATATTACAATATTCTTCTCAAAATCTACAATCATGCTTGCCATGTTTATATTACTATACCTATACTTTGGTTTATCAAATCACTATGGTTCCACTCTATATTATCATACACATCATATATTATTTTATTCATTGTTACAAAGGATGCTCATAGAACATACATGCACCACTACCCACTATTAACAATCTCGTCGTAAGGATTTTTTGGAAAACTAGCCAAAACGGGGAAGAGACATTACATAAATTCATCCGTATTAGTGCATACTAAATCCTTTTATCCTTGGCATGTGACTTATTATAACTTACTCAAGTGATATCCTTTGGTCAAATGCCAAACTTCAGGAATAATAAGAGGTTCTAACGATTATTTCAATGGATCTTTTAGTATACATAAAAGACAATGACTACATGAGGCATGGATAATGTATTTACACTTTCTAAAAGAATGAAATAACTTGCCAACATTCCTTCCTCATTAGTTGATTAACGATATTTTGTTAGCAAGCCATCTCCTTAACATGCCAAATGTGAGGTGCCCATATACAATGGATCTCATGATCTATAATTTTTCAACAACTAGATCCTCAACCTAGACACATGATTTGATTATAATCAAATTCCTAAATATGATAAGTTTCCATTGACCAAGTTGAAGACAACATTTCTTTCCAAACTATTGGTTGCAGAATGTGCAACAAATCAAAATCTAATCACTATCTAGACTAGGCTTATGGAAGTTGAGTATTTTGTTCTACCCTTTCAGGTAAAAACAATATATGAGGATCAAATTGCTTTATCCACGTCAAGGAATCAATATGCCTATGCAATACTAGATCCACTAGTTCAACTAGTTATGAATTGTTGTTAGCATCATTGATCCGATTGTCAAACTTGTCCCCAAGTTTAAAAGTGGATTGCAAGAACATCTGTATCACGAGTTGAAGTACATGGAAATAACCATCATCAGGATGCCATGTACAATGAATCATAGTTGGTTGAAGAGCATTTTTTAGATAATTTTAAAATTCAATAAATTCATCCTCCTTCAGTGTTTGCTAATTCGCACCTTTAAATCTTGCACCTCCTACTACTACATGTTCATTGTATTTTTTGCAACCTTGTTCTTATTATTCTTCTTTTGGTAGGTCTTGTCAATATTCTAAGAAACAAGGACATGATAAGTCCAAATGTTTCAAATTGAAGAAGAAAACTTTAATATTGCAGTCTTCTAATGAAAAAAATGATGATTCTCCCACTGAGGTTTCTCAAGAGCACATGACCAATGAAGAGTTAAGTGGAATCAATAAATTCACCTTGTTTCAACACTCTATTCCTCTAAAATATTGAGATAGTTTATTTATCATACATGCACATATCATCCTAAAAAATGTCTCACAAGAGAATTTAATTGCCAAATCCATCATTGAAAAGTTGCATTTTCTAATGGACCCTCATTCTCATCCTTATGCACTTAGATGGAAGGATAATGGTTGCTCTTCATAAATCACACACACACACACACTTTCTCATTTTCTTGTGGTCCTAAATTTATGGATAAAGTCATTTGTGATGTGAACAATATGGATTGTTGTGGTATGTTGCTTGGATTACCCTATCAATATAATTGGAAAGCTAGTATAATGTATTAAAAAACACCAAAACACTACATAAAATACAACACTGAGTATCTTATCCACATTACACTTAAACTATCACATAAATTTGTTCATCTAGTTGGAAAACACTCTTTAACTTCCATATGATAACACTACACACAACAAAATCATCCATACCTAGATTTGTAGTATAAAATCAGTTCAATAGTTTTGGAGGAATCCTATACATATCCTCCTATTATGTTGTGTCCTTCAACATTTTGTTTGCTTTCTTGTCTCTCTTCATCACCCTCAATTTCCTTCAAACAAAACCTCAAAAGGACAACCTAGAAACCTCAATGTTTCTCAATTGTTTCAAAGTTCTCTCCTCTCTTTGAAGTTAAGTTTTCTCAATGCTTCTCACTTGTTTCAAAGTTCTCTCTTCTCTTTGAAGTTAAGTTTTGGAGCCCTATTCTCATTGGTTCCAAAACCATATCAATGTCATTCACATAAATGTTTCCTTTATGTCCCTAATGCTTTTCTTCATCATATTTTGAATTAGTTGGGCATCCACAATGTTGTCAACACTTATCATGGATCAATAATCTTAATCCATCATTCTACAAATCAATTTCTTGGCATGACGAATCACCAAGATTTCCCTACTTCCTACCTTGTTTCTATACAAGTTTAGTTTATGAAACATACTCATTTAGTGTCAACTAAAGAAAATTTTTCACTTTGTCTTGAAAGGATTTGTAACACCCCCAAGACCAAGCCCCAGTTGTAAATCTGAATATGTTTTATAGGTTGGTGAGCCAGGTTATTATAGGCCAAAAGGCTTATGTGACTATTAGGCCGAAGAGCCTAGATTCTAAAGGCCGGTGAGCCTACTTTTGTTTATGTAAACACTCATATCATTAATAAAATGCATCGTTGGGTGTAGACCAACCACAATAAAAGAGTATGGGGAACTAAAATACACTAGGAAGGGAAGGGGAGGGCTAATAGCCTAGGAAAGGGGATAAGCTAGAGGGTTTATCTCCTAGGGAATATTATAATATTATTCCTAAAGGACTAAGCTATGGATATAACGTATGATATCCTAAGTTCTTATGAGAAAGAGAAATGAAATGAAAGTGGAGAGAAATAAACTCTTGGAGAGCCATGTGTCATCAAGGGAGCATGCAGATATATGTGGGGGAAATTATTTCATTTTGGGATTATTCTTCTCACTCGGCCATTCTTCCCACTCACTAGCACCTTCACGACTCTTGGCATGGATGAATCACTACGTTCTGGCCATCATTCAACCTTTGCATCCATCACACACTTATGAAGTTGTACATTGTATCCCCCTGTCACAGGTAGTGTTCATGTACCTTAAATAGGCCAGTACGGTTACTTACCTATGCCAGTAATGTCCTTAACCAAATTATGTTGTTTCCATCACTTGTTTCTCACCTGAACATGGTTTCTTCCATCACCTCCTCCATATCTGAATTATGTTGTTTCCTTCACCTGAGTCGGTACCTGATTGACTGTGGATCTGTATTGAAGAGGCAGGTTGCCAAGCCTTTGGATTAAAGAGGTGGGTTGTCAGGCTCATGAGAAACTCTCTCCAGGTGAGATAATTGTTGGGGAAGTGTTTTCCTGTGAGATCCCAACTGCAACTACAGTGCTCTAAGACTTCCTGTCCGGCCTGTTGCTAAAGCCCTGGAAGGGAAGTGGTGTAGTCGAAGGACTGTTGAGTAGAAAAGGGGCACACTTCCTTGGGTGGGACATGAATGTGGGGAATGGGATTTTGTAGGATGTTAGTTTGATTTGGATCCTTGGAAGAAATCCTTCCTATTGACTATGTAGCTTCATCCTTGTTAGAAATCCCTTTACCCGGGTAAAGTTTAGTCCCATCTCAAGGGTGACCCACTGCTGAGAGCTCTGAGAAACATGGTCTAAGGTTGGGAGGATCGTGGAAGGTCTTCTTGTAGTTGGTGGTCTTATACAAAATATAAGTATAAATTATGTGTTAATTTACATGCTACATATTTATACATGTGTTTATGTTTATGGGTATTTCCTATGTATGTTGCATGTATTTGTATATTGTTATTTACTCATGTATCTATGTATTGCATAATGTATTTGTCTTCTTAAAGTTATATCTATATGTATATCTATATCTATTTCAACCTGGGATGGGTCAAATTTGAAGTGCAAGGAGTTTGCAGGCGAATTATTTAAGTTTCTAACTCAGAGAAGAAAAATATCTCTTTGTGAGAAGGAGAACATAAAATATCTATTTGAGAAGGGATCGAATCTTTCACAGCCATTGGATTTGGAAAAGGAGTGTGGCGATTAACCCCTTAAGTGCTTCGGACTTCGCTGCTTTGGCATATTTTTTTTAAAGTCCTTGTTGAAAAGGAGGAAAAATCCTCGAAGCTATGAAGTCTCGGAGTGAATCTACGTCGTAGATCATGGGGAGGAGTAACTGACCGTTGGATTAGTCATGGAACAAATATGGACCGTAGATCTCACAGATCAACAGTTCAGCACTTCAGATTTTTTTATTCCTTGTGTCACTTGTAGGATATTTCCCCGAAGTCTGGAGCCAATCCGGACCATTCTTTTTTTGGGACACGTGTCCCTAGATTAGCTCTTATTCAGGAGTTCATAGATTCGACATTCGAGAGTTTTTGAGAGTGTTGTGGGAGAAACCTATGAAGCCCAAAGTTCCAAAGTCCCAGAGCGTCAGAGTATCAAAGATCTGGGAAGAACCTATTCGGAAGTTCGGTGTTCAAGAGATTTGTTGTGAAATGCTAAGAAATCCTCAGAAGCCCAAAGCTTCGGAGCACCAAAGTAGTAAAGCTCCGGAGAGTGAGGGTTCGAGAGTTCACCAAATTTGGCATTTCGAGAGTTTTGAAGTGTGTTGATGTGAAATCCTTCGAAGGCCAGAGTCCTGGATCCCTGAAGAATCAAAGTGACGTGGCATGATGAAATCACCTAGGGTGACGTGGACCCACTCTATGCATGCCATGTGTCATCTTGTTTCATGCTTTTTGCAGACCTTTTTGTGCTAATTGGAACTAGATACATGTCACCTATAGATTAGGCCATGTGTCATCTCCATATGTTCTCCATGTATCACCCCCTGGTGCGTAGTTGCCGATGAGACTTCAGAAGTTTGTAAATTCAGAATTTGGGGAAATGGGAGTATGTTGTTACAAGAACCTCTGAAGTGTGAAGCTCCAGAGAGCTTCTCTGAGAGTTCACCAATTCAACGTTCGGGGAACGTAGCGTGTGGTGTGGTCCAAAATTTTGAAGCCGTAAGTCATAGAGCACCGGAGTAATGAAACGCCAAAATTCTAGCCCAAGAAATTTCAAAAATTCAGTGTTCGGGAGAATTAAGGTGTAATGGTATAAGGCCCTTCGAAGCACGAAGCTATGGAGAGCCTCACTAGGAGTTTGCTAGTTCGACATTCAGAAGAAGTAAAGTGTGATGCTATGAAAACCTCTGAAGCTCGAAGTTCCAGAGCCCCAAAGTCTCGAAGCTCCGTATAATTTCTTTTCAGCTAATCTCTTTGTCATAGCCCGTGGTCACATGAGATGGAGAGTTGAATAAAAAGAGTTGGTGCCCAAAAATTGTTTTAAAGACAAAAAGGGGCTTACAGAAGGATTTTGTGGGGTTCCAATTTATATGGACCTACACATAAAGAAGTAAAAAGGACCTATGAACCTGGAGAGAGGATCCAACATGGGTCCAAGATACAATTTGGCTCTGAAGAAGAAGAACATTTGTACAAACATTACCTCCCAGGAAGAATAATTTTCAAATATCCATAACTTCCTGCTCAATACTCGGAATTGAGCATGAAAGTATGCGTTGGAAAGGTATTGAACAGTAGAAAATAACTACTCACTCAGAAAAATGACCTAGGTAGGAATGTTTTAGGAAAATAAGAAGAAATAATTATGATGCATTATGGAACCAAAATTGAGCTTAATTTCCTGAATTTGATAAATCAATCAGGCTAACAAGTTTTGTTGGCTGCACATTTTGCAGAGTTAACAACTATAAGATCATATCAGGATCAACACAAAGTGTAGAGGAATGGAAGATACACAGGGGGATTACAACTAGGAAGATGAGATCAGAGGGATGGATGTCCATATGGTTATTGAAGGTACAAACTCAAATGGACATGGAGAAGGAAAGGAAGAAAGCATGAACTTGGTGGAGACAATTAAAAATTTGCAAAAGGATGTCCAAAGTCATAAAGTTGATAATGAAAAGATTATGAAATCCAATAAGAAGCAAGAGGACTTCAACATGAAGTTAATGCAAATTTTGGAAAGAATAGAAAATAATATGGATAAGGATATTGACTCAAGAAAATTAGGAATTCACAGGTCTCCTGATGAGAAAGGAAGAACAAGAAGTGATAGCAAGCACCACCATCACTCCCCAAGGCATAAGAAGAGGTCTGTGGTGGATGATCTACAAGGAGAAATGAACAAAATCAAACCTCCTACATTTGATGGTGAGCACAAGAAGGATGAATATGAAGAGACATGGTTGTTGGGCAAGAGAAATTATTTTCAATTACATAATTACTCTTCACACGCAGAAGGAATAATTTCCATCTATCATCTCAAGGGAAAGGCATCCATATGGTGGGACCAATTTGTGAAGGTGCAACATATTAAAGAGAAAAATGTTACTTGTGTTGTTCCTGAGTCTGTACTTAAGTCTTAAAAGTACAGTGTCAAGGCATCCGAAAGTATGTCAAAGGTTTATACTAAGAATACGTTAACCTTCCGTGTAGGAAACTAATGAAGATTTCTACGTTCTCGCTGTCTAGCTTCCAACTGTTCCTGTGTTTGCAGTTTTAAGGATTGTGTCAAAAAGATTTAAAGCGATCTGTATTTGATTGGATAGTCCGGGTTGAATATTAGGTTGAGTTGCTGCAGGAACAATCATTGAGGAACAGTACTGGTATGGAAATGACTTTAAGGGGAGATTTCGTACGCTCTTTTAATTCGGTCAAAATAAAGAGAAACTTTTGCATGAAGAACGAAATAAGAATGCAAAATGAAGGCCCTTTCTCGTAACTGTATTATTTTTGGTAAAAATATGTGGAGTGAGAGAAAAATATTTAGCTGTGGATAACGTAAGGTCCCTATCAGTAGAAAATCTCATGCATACACAAAAGAAGAAATTGACATAGAAATAATTGACATAGTGTAAATAAACATAAAGTTTTGTAAATGCAAATTGGTCTTACACCCGTTGATAGATGGTGCAGAGGAAAGACAAGAAACAATTACAGAATGATAAAATTCCTTCACTATAGTAGTGGTTGTACTAAATTATAGTGATACACATCAATTATGTAGAGCAAAATGAAAAGAAACGATAAAAAAAACGAAACAAACTTGTAATATAGTCGTGACAGGATCGAGAATCTTTAAATTTGCTTGTATTAACTTCCTTCATGCAAAAAACTCTATTACAATTGATACCAAAAAGTCCAACCCTGATCTCTTTTTTCTGTGATCTATTTATACAAAATTTGCCTCTCGGTTCAGAAGAGCGAAATCACTCCATCTGTCCGAATCCATTTTTCAAAAAAGTGCCAGGTGCTTGTTTTTGCTCAGATTCAATGCATATGATACATTTGCCCATAAAATGGAATACAAGCTGTGAAAGTTCTGCTTGACAGTTGGGGGGAGCGAAATCACTCCATTCCACTTACTCTATCTTCAAGAAGTGCTAGGTGCTTGTCCTCGCATGGATTCAGTGTACATGATACATTTGTCCACAAACCGGGATACAAGTGGTGAAGGCTAGGCTTGACAACTGGCTTCGGCAAAATAACACTCTCGGGCTAACTGTGAAAGTTTATCATCTATTTGTACATCGACAAGTTCAAGGGCTCCGAGTTGTGGACTAGGTTGAATCAAATGTTTGTAGATCTGAGCTGGGTCAACCCTGTCCATCTTGGAGATTTCTGCCGAATTTCTCTCATTGTTCTCCTTTATGTCAAGAGAAATCTGATCTATATTCATTTGCCTCAGCGCCTCTGTGTCACCTCCAATCTCTATTCCTAACAGCTCACCATTTATGTCATTGAAGGCTTCTTTTAATGAATTTGTCACTTTTTGAGCCTGCTCCTTGCTTAAAGTAATATCATGTTCCCAATTCTTTAACAAGATATTACCCCTAGTTTGTTCAGCAATGGTGAGCCCGGGAGCCCGGGAGGCCTTGAAAAGTGACCCGAGCAACCTCTGCGTTTCTTTCTTTGTCGATCAGATTCTCAGAGATCCGATGTATTAACAAACAATTTTCTCGAATATTTCCTACTTTGTTTAGCAGACGCTGTTGAGCGGAGGAGATCTTGCTTCGAATATCGATTGCATGGGTTTTGACAATCTCGATGTCGATTACCTTGCTTTTTGCGACCTCCAACTGAGCCTGTAGCTGTGTGATCATATCCCTCTGCTGTCCCGATTGTACCCGACCATCTCGGATTACTGAATTTGCTTGTTCCAGCTTGGTTTTGAGGACTTCGATTTCTTGCTTGTCGGCCAATTGGGCCAGCTCCATTTATCCACTCACTTGACTCTTAGTTCTCTCTGCTGTTGAAGCCACTCTGGCTTCAAGAGTCTTGATCGGGCGATTTTTTTCTTTGAGCTGCTTCTTTAACATTTCGACCGAGAATTGGTTTTCCATCGCATACGCTCCTAGCGTTCCTGCAATTTCTGTGGCAAATTCATCTTTCCTTTTATTCATCCCATCGGTCATCACCTTGAACTTTTTGACAGTTGATTCTCCCTCTTGATGAAATTATCTCTTTACTACAGCTTTTCTCTTTTTGTCAAAAAAGAATTCATTAGGAGGGAGTTCCTCTGTACCTATAGGTCTCAGTTCTTCACCAAATATCCATCCCTCCCTAACGTTTCCCTGTGCCGACTGCAAGGGTGTGATAGAGGTGATGGGTTTCCCGATATTCTTCACCGCCTTCCCTGGTGTGACGAGTGAGTCCTGCTCCTTCGGAGGACCAGAGGTCTTCGTCTCTGTCCCTGTCTTTGGATTTTGAGTTTCAGGCGGTTCTGTGTTTTTCACTTCCATCTCTGGACTATGTTCCTTAGGTGGGTCAGTAGTCCCTTCTTCTGTCTCAGGATTCTTTTCCTGCTCGGGATTCTTTTCTTGCTCGGGACTCTTCTCCTTCTCGGGACTCTTCACCTGTTCGGGACTCTTCTCCTGCTCCCCTTCCTGACGTTTTTCAGGATTAGAAGTTTTCCCCTCAGAACTTTCGGCCTCCTTTTCTTTATCCTTGGGAAGTCCCAAACCTCCCAGCACAACGGGGAGGCACCTTTTCCTATGCTCCTGAAATTTTAAAACAGAAACCCTGTCTTCAGGTGCCAGAGATCTGATTCAAAGTTTCACTTCCAAATAGGACCTCGCCCCTCGGAAAACATCATCCGAGGGCGAACACTCGTGTTCGAACCTCTTTAATCCACAATTTCCCAAATGGGTTCTTACAATTCTCTGCGGATCATGATTTTTGTACTCAATAGAGACTAGGCTCAAGTCTTCTAAGGCCGCAGCCTCAGCCTTAGCATGTCCGAAATCTAATAAGGAATAGGAATTTAGCCGGACAGGGAAAAATGGCCATACCTTTTTCGATGACGCTTTGAGCTCTTTACTCACTCCGCCAATTACTGTTTGTTGAGCAATCTCACGACAAGCCAGCTTGTCAGGGATGAATAGCGGTAGCGCCAGAGGAGGAACAACAGCTCCGAATACTCTCAAATAGGAGAATTCTTCTTCTACGTACCAGTCTACGATATGACTCAGATTCACAACAATGCTATCTGAGATGCGGGGTGGAAAAAGACCAAAAAGGGCGATGTGTAGGGGCACCATCACCCAGTTGAAAATCTCATAAACAAACTTATTTGCATTAGTTTCCCACAGCTTGTCGTGGTACTCATGAACAGTTTTCTATTGTGTTGGACTCCAAGCCCAATTCATCAAAGGAAAAGGCGTCATGGAGCATATCGCGTCCATGATATACGCGGACATGAAGAATCCGGATGGTTTCCCGGCTGCTTTTTTCTCTCGGTACTCTGTGATCCTATTGAAAAAACTATCGGAGAGAATTTTTGCCCAATTGAATGAGGAACCTTCTGCTACCCGAAAGATGAGAGGTACCCACTGGATGTAAAAATGCATGGTATCCTCCCATCTGAAAAGCTGACAAGACATCATCACCACATACATATAATGTGGCTCTAGTGAAGAAATTGAATACATGCCCTTGTCATTCACTCTGAATGTCGTGGACGCGAAACCCAATCTTTTATCAAGCCTGGCATGGTTTTGTCAAATTCTTCGCACTCCTTCTTTTTGAAGTCCGCCAGGAATTCTTTGCCATATGTGTATTCAGAAGTTGCTGAGAGCTTATACATAGATTGGATATGATCGGGCCTAAAAGTCTTGACCATGGCCTGTCGGTCATTTACGATAGTTTTGGAGGACAGTTCGATGTGATCCAATTCCCATCGGATCATGTCGTAGTATGGGAGCAACCGAGGTCTGGTTGCAACCAGGTGCATTCCCGACTGGACAATTGTCTTGTACTTAGTGTTCAGTTCGTCCTTCATAATATCATTGTTATAGTCATCAGAGTCTGAATAGTTTGCCAGCTCGGATTACAGAATGTCTGAAATAAATGACCAGGTGGGTACTGAGCCACCCGTCCGAGGTGAAGTATCCGAGATGTTGTCTGGACCCTGCGCTGCATCCTCGACGTTCGCTTTCGCTGCTCTCCTTGGAGCCATGTCTGGCACTTTCTTTTTCGTTCTTCTGCAATAGACCTATGTATACATGCGGAAATGAGTTCCCTTGGATAAAGGTGAGCTCTGTGCGCTTATGAGAAATGTTTAAAAAGAATGAAAGTCTCGTATATATTTGAAAACTCTGTACCTTTTGAAATAAGTCTGTCAAATCGCAAATAAAACCAAATTTAATGTATAAATCCGATCTTATTTATTCATGGATTTACCCTAAATCTTCATTAATGTCATCAATGTTTGGCGGCTTGACAGGTAGTCGGGTTATGGAGAGAGAGCATCTACATCGTGAAGTGTGCAAACCTCGATGCGTGGGACGTATCTCATTTTCATTTAAAAAGTCAAATCTTAGGGACTTAAATCATTTCCTCGCCTTTCGCCGCATCGTGAATTTCCCTTTAACATTTTGAATTTACAACTCGCGAGACTGCGAGTTCCGATTTTAGCTTAATTAACAATAACCGTGATTTGGCGCATCCTTAATCATAAAATTAACTTAATCGCCATATCGCGACTCGGGAAGTCGAAGACAAACTTTTGGGAGAATGATATGCCGAGTTGCGATATCGCGATGCGGCGATAATTAAGGCTCGAATTAAGAGAAGGAAATATTAGATTAGGTGACTAATTAATCTTTCTATAATTATGTCGCAACTTCGTGAATCAGATTTTTGGACACCTTAACTCGATGAAAGAAAGTGTCGAGTGACGAAATGCCGAGAACCAGATTTAACCATGGTTAGTTTTTTACCTTTGGTCCTTGACCAAGGTTATCAAAAAAGTTATCGTGTTCTTGGCTATCGGGGTTGTAAGAAAAAAAACTTGGGTTCGACGAAAGCCGAGGCACGAAATACCAACGATGTCTAATCACGGGTTAAAGGCTTT
>JASDQU010260594.1:0-15667 GCA_032191745.1 Picea mariana
ATGTGTGACTGATGATTTTTACTCTTACTGTCCATATGCTGTATGTTGCTTGATAACACATGAAGAAATATTAATAATGGTTAAGAAGGTGTAAAATTGTTTAAGCTTATAAACAACTGATTCACCCCCCCATCTCAGTTGTATTAGTACTTCCAACACTCACATGCTTCTTCTCTCCTTGTCACATCTCTCGCTCCCTTCCACCTTCCACCACCGCACATCCGTTCTCCACTCACCCTCGTGTCATATCCCTTTGTACTTATCCCCACTTATCTTTCGACACCTTCCCCTCTCCCTTCCATGTCACCCCTATCATATTTCCAGGTGTCCCCTAACCTAGTGTGCCCCGTCATGCTTCCCTTCAACCTTCATGTTCTCCCTCTCTATGTCAGCATTCCTACTGCTCGCATGTACCTAGTGGCCTGTCAACCACACCCATCACCTCATCATTACCCACACTTTCCTTGTCACCTCCACTTGTGTTGTGCCCCCACTCGCTGACCCACCACACTACGACCTCCTCGTCACCCCGTCATGACACTTCACCTCATCATCCGATGTCCCAGCCTCGGTGTATCCTCCACCTGACCACCTTTGTTCAATTTTCTCATGCCATCACCTTGCCCGGGCCTTGTTCACAACCAACTGCCGAGTCCCTTTGTGAAGCTCTAGCATAGTTCCAAAAGGCAAAAAGTGGCCCTTGTGTCTTCCAAGTGCCAAGTTTGACTCACACCAGTTCTGATTCTGAGAAATCATTTATTGTAGCAGGTGGTGGAAGTTGAACATCGTCTCCACCATAAATGGAAGGTTTAGAAACGGAATGTCATATTGTCAACTCCTTGTAGGTTCGTTCTGGAACATGGGTGCATCTGACTGAAGTGCACAATTGTCCAGAGACTTCATGTGCAATCTTCCAGTAAACATGAAGACGTAATGCCTTCAATGTAGTGACTCAAACTTGTTGTTGTGGTTTTTTTCTTTCAGTATATAGACTCATTTTTTGTATTTTGTAATCGATGGTTGGTAGAGCGAAGCTCCTAGTTGTAAAGTTTTGATGAAGCATTGGTTTTTCTGGGTTATGTATCTGTATGTGAAACTTCTTGTTTAATGATAGTGAGCTTCTTATTCCATCTATTTTCCATCTAATGTTGAAAGAGTTCATGATTGACTGAGTCACATGAAGCATTGTGACAGTGTTATATAAATGTTTTATGGTAACATTGTTATGATTTATTTTAATGTTCTTGTGATTTGAATACAATAAGTTGTTGTGTTTAAATTCTTCCTCTTCGGGCTGTTGGAAGCTTGATGCTCATAGAAGACCTTTTCACTCTCTCACAAAAGTCTTCCTCCTACTCACCCTTATCACATCTTACTGCCTGAAGTTAAATTAAGACCTCACCTATTCATGCATAGCCTTAGTCTAGTATTATGAGTTAAAATGATATTGTAATGAGTTTAATTCCAGTCGATCACCCTTTTTATAAACAAATCATGACATAAATTGATGGGTATTAGGCTCATTCCTGTTGCAGTCCAGGAGTGACTTCTGGTGCAAACAAATGTGGTAAACCCCATTTAACTAGGACACAACTAGTTGAGAATCTAAGTAAACCTGGAGGTGAGAAATACCATGTGAAAAGGAATCACCTAGTAATTTTATCATTGCACTGTACTCATAAACATTATTGGTTGTTTCACCTGGAAAAATAACTCTAGAAGATAGCAACTGGCCACTGGGTGTAAATATAACCCATGCTACAGAAGCAAGCCTCTGAGTGTGACATCTAGCACTATAAGCGAACCCAACGTAAACCTATGACTCACTTGACATATGCCACAGTGAAAAAGAGAACATAAATAAATAAAGATCCATAAAATGTAAAATAAAAAGATGTATAAAAAAAAACTATACATATATACATGAAGCCATGCCCAAGTGACCGAACTAAGTGTAATACTTCTTAAGGCAGAGCCCATTTCTAGGATCCGCTAAGGAATTATCCTTGAAATCAACTAGATGATAAGCACCCTTCTATAACAACTCTTTCACTGTGAAAGGTATGAAACACATGGGTTTGAACTTGCCTACCCCGAGGGGATCTTTGTCTTGGTCGTAGACGAGGAAAATATCACCTTCAAAGAAAATATGAGGGTGACCAGACCAATCATACTGACACTTAACCCAATATTTATGATCCTCATTGGAAAAGACTGCATCACGACGTTACTCATCAAGCTACTCAAGATATAGAATGCATTCCTCAAGCGACGTAGTGTTGGGAAGTATTTCCACTGTCAAATTTACAGAAGGGATCTGAGACTCAATGGGTAAGACTACTTCCATCACGTAGTGATCCGGTATATTTTCGTAAGATGACTTATTAAATAATTTTATTAAATGATCATAAACTAAAGTACATGATAAATAAAGAAAAGCTCAAAAGGAAAGAGACATAAGCATGCAATATGAACACAAAAACTTGACAACGGAGTTCGTCCCTGGTGGACTACGTCTTTGGATCCTACTCTCAAATGGGTAGGTCTTTTTATTAACTCTGTTAGCACTAGAAGTTGTTCTTAGACTGATTTAAGATCAATCCTAGAACATCTTAAAGTCAAAATGAATTAGATGGGTTTTAGGAAACTTTGAGAGTGGTAAAATTAATCAAGAAGACATTGAAACCATTGGGCATGGATTCCATGAAAAACTATAACCCTAACCTAACATTCTATGGCAAGCAAATTAGGTCAACAAATCTTAGATCAGTTATAATTCTTATAAATAAATGTAATGAAGAAGTATGAGGAACAAAAAAATGAAGATGATCAAAGAGCATCCTGATATTCAATACATTTGACAATAGGAAGAAAAACTCAGTTTCTAGAAATTTTTTCTAAAATCTAAATTAAAACTTGGATAATCCTGTGGAAAGGACTATATCATATTCTATACAATAATCCTTTCATCACACAAATTTCCTACATATATCCTATAGAAGCAATACATATCCAAGGAGATGAAAATGAGAAAATAGTTTAACATAGAATCGGGAAAAAAAATTGATCATGTACTTTATTATCAGTCGAAACATCTTTACATAGAAAGAAATAGAGGTCTACAATTAAAACCAAAGTTTCACATCCCCTGCAGCTCCTTCTTGGATCTTGAAAAAATCTACCTCAAACTTCTCTAGTCTTCCCCCCTACTCTCTTCTTTACAAATAATTAGCTATATAGATCATTACTTTAACAAATTATTTCTATCTTTTTGGGATACAAATCTAATATACATACTAAAATAAGAATATGTAGCAAAAAAACTAGAATGAATTGCCCAAAATATTGAGTAAATGAATTTGAAATCTGGAATTTATTTTGAATTTGGAAACACATGTCACTTTCATGCTCAAAATGAGCATAAAGATGCCAATGGTGCCATGATCTTATCCTTGTACTGTTAAAGGATGCTTAACTAATGCCTAAAAGTTAGGAATACTCTGCCACCTGTCCTCTTAGATGCCCCTTCAAAAATTAGATATGAGTTCCTACTAGTGTTGCCATGTGTATCCTTATCCCTTGATGGTTTGGCACTTATTAAATGATTTTTCCCAAAATATTTGAAGAATTCTTGATGTAATTGTGCATACCATCTTGCAATAGCTCACCAGGATGATATCTAAGTTGTTTTTACACCCAAAATGAAAAAATTGATTGCTTGAAAATAGGAGATTAATCCTCTATAAATGATTTTTTGCAGTGCCTGAAGATTTGGTAGTGCACCTCCAAATTTCGTAGCATCACTATAAAATAGTTTTGCACATTTCATAGCGCCACTGTAAAACAATTTTCCACATTTCATAGTGCCACTGTAAAACAATTATGCACATTTCATAGCACCACTTGTGTGTCTAATATCTCTCTAACAATAACACGTTTTGAAAAATTTAGAGAGGTTTTTTTATTTGGTATGTGATGAACAAAAATTTCCTCCCATTTTCAAAAAACCCTTCCCATTTGTTCATAATCCAAGTTTTAATTTAGTCACTCAACAATTACAGAAGTGCAACATGCTCTCAGCATAAACACAATGTGGTCTTTGAGAGGGTTTTTGGAGTCCTTCCTAGGATATTTTTGGGTTTCAATATATAGGGTTGGAAAGCGTATGATGTCTTCTACACAATGGAATCATCAAGAGCTAAAAATGCCTTCTCAAAACCCCTGAAAAAATGACTTGAAGTCAAGTTGTCCAAAAGTAAAAGAACCCTCCTATAGCAATGTATTTTGGGAAATTATCTCAAATCATAATACAATATTATGTGTTAACAAACTCCACAAAAGAATTGGGCAAAATACATAAATATACCTCATTCTAGAGTTAAGATATAGAATCTTTTCTCAAATAAAAAAACAAACATCACCATTGCGTTTGTGGCATCAAATTACCTAAAAATGATTGTTTGCATGCCTCGATCTGAGTCTGCACTTTTAGGTCCAAGAGACACCCCTCCCTCAGTTTTCATGTGTTCCTCTACAAATAAATGACTAGGAAAATCTTGAAATGTGTGCCCTGTCTCAAAATCCATGCCAAAATACATATGGGCATGCTCTTGGCTCTCCTTCGTCTCCCTATACACTGGTGAACACCCCTTTTTATATAAAAAATTGGTGGTTATGTAATAGCTGATTTGGTTGGCATCGTGGTTAGTGGAGCTATATTACATCGGGAGGTTGGCGGAGGCCCCGTGATCGAAACCCGCAGAGTCCCCTTTTGGCATATAGTTGCAACCATATGGGTGCGCTTTGATAAATATGGCCAATGGTTTGACGGAGATGGAATATGCCACTAAACTAGTGGTTGGCTATTAAAATGGTGGATATGCTAGCTAGAATGGAGAATATGCAATATATGGAGGGTGGTCGCATGGATTAACATATAACCAAGGGTTGGGCCGAAGGCCTAGCCCTTTTCTTCCCCCATATGAAACATTATTAAACTTAAATAAAATTTGTGACATATTACAAACAAGGATTATATAATGGTATATTGGCTGGCGTGGAGTTGTAATTCCTTTGGGATAAGGAGGTTAGGATTTCAACTCTTGGGGAGTCATATAATTTTACCATTTTCCAACTAGACTAGAGGGGTACCATGTGGCAACCCATGACTAGGCCACGTGGAACCATAACATTTTCCCAATAAAATGACACTTTTCACAACCTAATTCGCCCACATGTCTACCATTAAACCTATATGACCTTGCCACAGCATCCCATGCCAACTCAACACTCTTCCACATCATATGTATGGACATCCCACGTGTCACCTTGACCTTTGACCTTTTGACCAAGTTTGACCTGAAATTTGACCGCTTATATCTTTTGATTCGTAACTCTGTTTGTGTCGTTAGAAATATTGCAACACGCTCTTCCCGAACATGACATTTTAGCTAAGTTTTTAGAACTTTGAATTTTTTCCCTTTCTCTATTTGTTGAATCCATTCTAAGTGTCCTAAGTTGCCTCTGTGAGTTCTGAGTTGTTCTTAGCTTTCTCTGGATCCTTTTTTTATCACACCTTCCCACTGAGAGATTTTTGGACCAACAAAATCTTTCATCAATCAACTGGTAAGTGAGTGACGAGTCCCCTCACTTTGTCCTTCTCAATCCACTTTGCCTTGCTTGGATGTGTGCCCTTTAAGACTACTCAAAGATAATCAACATCACCCCTGTGTGAAGTCCTCGTCCTTCTACGGAGGATGATTTCTTCCTGTAACTCATCCAAGTGCTGAGGTGCAAACTCATCAATTGAAGGTATTGAAACTTCCTCATCTTGATCCATGATCATGGGAGGCTAAAAAAGTTTCAAGTTATCTACATTCACAATGAAGTAAATATGCATATAAGGTGGATTATATAAATGAAAAGCATTAGTGCCACTTTTCTCCAAGATAGTGAAGGGTCCATATCGTATAGGTGTGAATTTCTTGACTTCATCCTTCAATCATTACTTGTTGATATGAAGACATACCCAGTCTCCAACCTGGAATTGATGATCAACCATGTGATTTTCATGTCGAGCTTTATATTGTTCTTAACTCTTCTCCAATTATTCCATGACTGCTTGGTGTATCTAATGAATCCTTTGGATGAACTTGTAGGATTTGTCCTTTGTTCATTCTTAATTCACATTGGCATCTCTCCCATACATCAAGTCCAAAGGAACCTTTGGTAGGTACCCAAAACAAGTCTCGAAAGGTGAACTCTGAGTGGATGAATGTAAAGCTTTATTATAAGCATGTTGTACATAGGGTATATGTTCACCCCATAACTTAAGATGCTTGTTGCAGTAGTCTTGAAGAAAAAGTACCACTGTTATGTTTACCACCTCTATAATTCCATAGATTTGTGGATGAAAAACAATGCTCCTCTTCAATTTGGTGTCAATCATTCTCCACAAGATAGTCCAAAAGTCCCCAAGGAATCGAGTATCTCAATCTGAGACAATGGACATGGGTAACCCAATGTGAACCCAAACATACTGAAAGAAGATATTAACAGACTACTTAGTAGTGATCTTATTTTTACATGGCATCAAGATACACATCTTGTTGAACCTATCTACTACAACATACAAATAATCATGACCCCCTTTGGTCATTGGTAAACCCCCTACAAAATCCATGGAAATTCTTTCCCATGGATGGGTGTTGGCCCTGACCATGTTTTGAAGAACGCTTGGTCATATTTGACCATTTTTGGGACTTCAACATCTTGTCAAAGATGGAGTGCAGCGTGAAGCGAAAATCATGGAAGTTGGACCCCTTTTTGGGTCCATTTTAGGTTTTTGGGGATAATGTAATGGGAAAGGGATGTTGGAGAGTGGGTTTACCCACGCTTAGGCCCACTTTTGTATGTATAAATAAATATGAAGTAAAAGTGAAGGAGGTGTGATTGCTTAGTGCAAATGGTAGTGCATCTATGTGATGTTGAATAGGTGCTCTGTGCGAACTGTGTAAGGCTTGAAAGGCTAAGTGCAAGTTACTGTGAGGTTGTTATAGGAAGCTAAGTGTTGTAACACAAGGAAGAAGGATATGGCAAGTTGAGCAGATATTTTGTCCTATGTGAAGAGGGATTTGGATGGCTATGTGCTATAACCTGATTAATTGAAGCTAATAAAGAAGAATACTTTGTGGATGTAGCCTGAGGGTGGGGGTGAACCACGGTAAATTGTGTTGTTCTCTGTTCCTCAACCTGATGTGTTTGTCTCTTCTAAGTTCTTTGATGTGTTTAGATATATTTGTTTATGCTTTGTGCTTCTAATATATGAATGAATGTTATATATGGTCCATAAGATTCTTAGTGCTTGATCTGTCGAATCTAATCTATCTTATTATGGCTAAGTGTTGAATTATATTAGATCTAAGTACATACTACAATGCTCTGTGTTATCTGCGAAGTATCATAAGGGTTGAATATTGATGAATAATCTATGCTAGGTGATTGTTAAGTGTTATAATCACAGATATCTGTCCCAACTAAGGTTACAAACACCTGAGTCTTGCAACCACCCCTGCCTCTACCTCGGATGAGACTTCATCTACTTCACAAGTGTTGTCGAAAGGGATAGTAGTTAGGGTTTTCTTGGTGCGATGTTGTAGCATTGAACCCTAGGTCTGCCCCTATTCCAACAAATAGTTCTGTTGTCGAGACCTAAAATTGTGATTGTTGGGAACTGAGTAGAAGAAGCTTTGTGCAAAGATTCATCCTGAAATTGTGAAACCTTTGTGTGTGGATCTATGCCCTAGTGCATAGTGATCCACTTGATCTGAAAATCTCTGTGTTGAAGAAGGAAGGACAGATCTGAAGGAAAGGAGTCAGATCTACAAGAAAAGAGGTTGATACTGAAGAAAAGGAGTAATATCGTTAATATCTGTGCTATGATAAAGGTAAGAATAGTTAAAAGGTCTTAGATCTGGAAGCTTTGTGAACTGTAGAAGTAAAATAAGTGAAAATCTTTGTTTCTAAAGTATGGATTTAGGTATGCTTGATAGATTTTGTCCTATCTTGAAAACTAGGGCTTTTTTAGATGAAATAATGTTTGATATGAATAAATATAATAAGAATAATGAGAGAGATGTTGTACCTATGCATAGAAAGGATTTTTGGACTAACTAATGGATGCAGGATCCTAGAAAGAAATTCTTGCAGGCTAGCCATTATGACCCTAGAAAGCAGTACAAGAAAAGTTGGGGATCATTTAAGAGAAAGAGAGTATTAACTCTTTGGTACAGTTGCATAAGACTAGGACATATTGCTAAGGAATTCCCGGGGAGAAGCCCTAGTTCCATCTGTTGTAAGGCTATGGACCATGAAGTACTGGATTGCCCTAGAATGATTGCTAGACTCGAAAAGATGAATATGGAGAAAGAAAACTCTAAAGGAGATCAAGAGACTAAGATTGTAGAAGAACCCCGGAAAGAATCAGAGATTATGTTACTGAAAATAAAAGAAACCCTGGATGAACATAAAGATGCCAATTTGTTAGAGATCTTCAAAGAAAAGGAGAAAATCAAAGTAATAATAAGAGACTTTGACATTGATTGTGCTCTAGATGAGGGAACATAGATGAACATTATGATAGAAAGTACTTGGGAAACCCTAGGGAGGCCTGCTATGGTTCCTTCACTAGGAAAAATAGGGTTGTTTAAAGGAAAAATGGTAACCCTATGTGGCAGAATTACCCATATAGCTATGAGTACCCATGGAGCTTCGACAGAGGAAGAATTCGAAGTTATTACACTTATTGAGGACCATGCCCCATTTCCAACTTTTTTAGGAAAGTTCTAGATTGGAAAATACCATATCCAAAGAAAATAAGGAAAGGAATCCCTAGAACAAAAGAAGAAAGAGCTCATGGAATTTATGACTAGAAGGATCGCCTACTTGATAGAAGAACAAGAGAACAAATATAAGTTATTGAACACCAGGGACATGGATTTCGAAGATATAAGAGCATTAGAGGAACCACAGAAGATTGAAATACCTAATCCATATGATGAAGGAGTATTACCCTTGGATTTGAAGAAAGAATCTCAGCATTGCGAAGTGACTATGTCAAGAGAAGATAAGAATTAGAATGGAAAAAGGATGACCAAGATGAAGCTCATTGGGAAGAAGGCTAGGAAGCTAAGTAATAAGAGAGCCAAGATTGAAAAGTTACAGAAGATTATAGAGAAAACTTCGTAGAAGGAAAAATTACAAGAATTGAGCTTCGCCAGGATATCAGAACAATGACATATGGCACTTCATCATGGCGAAGCAATATAGCCATTGGACCAATATACCCATTCGACTTCCACCTTGAACAGACAGAAAAGAATTAAAGGATCACCAACAGATCGTTGGACCATGCCATAATGGATGGATCAATGTTCATGGAGGCTTCATACCCATTGCAAGAAGACCATTGGTGAATTTCCTATTTAACTCGTCACACCATACCCGAAGAACACTTTTTTCAACTGAAAAATCGAAGCCCGCGGAACTAGTGATTGTCTACAGTGATCATTGCAAGTAGATTGTTCATCCTAGTGTAGTATTTTGAGATCATAGTGACCCCGATTACCTTTCTTGAGTTCATATTTCCGACAAGGTCACTGCACTTGAGAAATCCATCACAGAGGTCCTTCTCAATTTAATGACTAAGAGAGTCATGTCAGAAAGAAGAATGTCCACTCAAGTCCAATCATCATCGACAAGAGGAGTGCAAGCTTCCCCGTCAACTGCTCCAGTAGGCAGATCTCGAGCCGGTGAAGAGAGAAGAACTAAGCATAAGGATGACATAGCCAACACAAATTTAGTGCCATCCATCCTACCAACTTTCATACCCCCTCTGAGTAGTGATATTAACAGTGACAGTGTCCCTAGAGACTTTGAATACACCCTATTAACTACATATCTATTGAAAGGAGTACACACCTACCACATATATCAAGACAAGGTTACAACGTTGAAGTTTTGCAACTTCAAGCTGGGGGACCGTAAATTTTATAGCATGCTCGCCCCTTATAAGTACTTGACAAGAAATAAGGGAAAGAATTCAAATCTCATCCCTCAGCAATGGACGATGAACCTCTCATAGTCTACTTTTCTCATCGTTATGAAAATACCGCACTTTGGTAGACACCAGGAGGTTAATTCTTGTGTAAACTTATTGCTAGAAAGTTACCATGGAGGATACCTGTGGTTAGATCATTGCATAATTGTTGATCTGGTGTTGATCAATAGCATCGCTGGGCTTATCATGCAGGGCCTTGATCCCCATGAGTACTATCCTGGAAAGACTGCAGACCGCGCTCTTACACAGAAGATCAAAGAACCCTATGGAGATGTTGAGAAAGGCATGAGAGGCTACAAGGTAGCTTCTATTGAAAGTGGCGTAGTGCACCTCTCATGCCAGATAATCATAGGGAATTTGGTATGCAAGAATCGACCAACACAAGTATCTATTTTTTTAGTTGACCTCGCAGGAAAGTGCACAGAGGGACTACAAATGAATTGGGTGAAGTACTTGGTGAATCAACTGGAGATTGACTGCAAAGAATCCCAGGATCAAGGGAATGAATTCCATTTTATCTGGCTCCTGATACTGATCACTTTTGTTGCATGGGAGCTACCGAAAGTTGCAACCTTCCGAAATCCTGACCTATTTGAGCCACTAGCCATTGATGGTACTCGAACTACATGAGAAATCAATGGCAATAGAATGTCATTTTCCATGCATACTATAACTAATTAAAAGAAACCATAAGGAGTGAACCTCTCATAATCCCAAAAACCTTATAGATATTCCGACCTATGATAAAGTTCAGCGTGGACCACCACTTTATATACCTAACCCCATGCACTGATGAGCACCAGGAACAACTTTAGTCCTATTATATGCTGACAGAAGAAGACCTAGAAGAAATCACAAAGGAATGGTTGGTAGACCTCCTTTTTTCAGTAGAGCCCACAGAAATGTCTGACATCGACTGCCCCAGAACGATGTAGGATATACCTAGGCCCAATAAGACAAAGAAAGCAAAGATGACAAAGAATACTGAAGAAGTCCAGGATGTTGACAGCCTATCTGTAAGGATGGATTCCATTACACTATATGAAGAAGGTGATGATGAAGAAGGTACATAAACTGAACAACATAAAGTTGAAGTACCACCACTTAGGGACAAACAAGACTCATCGAAGAAAATTAAGGTCTCACCTATGAAGTCTTCATCTAGAAATAAACCAAGAACCCATGTAACCAAGATGTGAACTTCCCTCATGTTTGATGACTTTTATTTCATCGTTTCAGTGGTCAGTGATGCTTCAATCATAGAGAAGCAGGAGGAGAAGTAGGAAAAAATGTATAGCCAAATTGAGATCGCGCTCCAAAGAGTATAGCAATCACTCTAGTCTAGTCAAGCAATATCTACTGCACCTCTGCCAAAAGGAACAACAGAAGTAGGAGATGAATTAGCTCATCTCTGCAAGATTGTTGATACAGTCGAAGTACACCTTCGACATGCTCAAGAAGAAAAAGCGCAAGCTACCCATGCCCTAAAGAAATCACAGTAGCAAATTATTGAACAAAGCCAAGCTGCACAACAAGATAACAATTCTCTCCAATAAAACTTTGAAGAAGACAGAGCAAAGATCCAAAAAGAGAAAGAGAAACTACTCGCAAAGTAGATAGGAATTGAAGAAGCAGTCAACAAAGAATTTTTTTGTGCGACCGGCTTAGAGTAGAAAGTTGAAGAGCCCACAAGTGCCAAGTGATGAAGCTGGCTAAAGTTATTAAGCAACTTCAACAAAGGGTTTTGGAATTAGAGCTTCAGACCATACCATAGACTCCACAAGAAGTGCACAAACAACGAGAATTGACAATTGAGAGTGAAATCAAGAGGATTAAAATTCTTTCTATAGAATGTAAATAACTAAGTAGCAGAAGCACACAAATATATGGACAACTATTTGAAGACCCAAAGTCAAAGAAACTGGAGTCCCAACTCCAAGAATAAAAGTAGCATGTAGATACAATACAAGCCCAACTCAAGCTCCTGTCACCCATCGAAAGGATGAAGAGATCCCAGGAATAATTCACTACCCAATAACTCATTCTTACCACACAGAATAGAGTGATGGAAGTCACCTAGAAACTCCAGCCAAGACAGGAGACGGACTACCTACTATTTGAAGAAATTGAAGGCTAAGGAACACTACTAGAACAAGTAGTTGTTACAGTCGAGAAACAACTGGAAGGATCTATTAGCGAAGTGGTTGTTCAGGAATTCATTGAGAAAGAATCAATAGCACAGAAACAAGTCGAACCAACTTGAGCCAAGATCAAGACCTTTGAGGCAAAGTCACCTAGACCTGAGTGATTCAGGATGAGTCACAGGTGAGTGTTGAGGGCCTGTTGGCCCTGACCAAGTTTTGAGGAACACTTGGTCATATTTGACCATTTTTGGGACTTCGACAACTTGTCAAAGATGGAGCGCAACGAGAAGTGGAAATCATGGAAGCTATATCCCTTTTTGGGTCCTTTTTGGGTTTTTGGGGACAATGTATTGGGAAAGGGATGTCGGCCCATGGATTTACCCATGATTAGGCCCACTTTTGTATGTATAAATAAATATGAAGTAGATGTGAAGGAGGTGTGATTTCTTAGTGCAATTGGTAATGCATTTATGTGATGTTGAATAAGTTCTTCATGCGAACTGTGTAAGGCTTGCAAGGCTAAGTGCAAGTTACTGTGAGGTTATTATAGGAAGATAAGTGTTGTAATGAAAGGAAGAAGGATATGACAAGCTGCACAGATATTTTTTCCTATGCAAAGAGGGATTTGGATGGCTCTGTGTTGTAACCTGATTAACTGAAGCTAATAAAGAAGAAGACTTTGTGGACGTATCCTCAGGGTGGGGGTGAACCATGGTAAATATGTGTGTTATGCTTTGTGCCTCGACCTAATATGTTTGTCTCTTCTAAGTGCCTTGATTTGTTTAGATAGATATATTTATTCTTTGTTCTTCTAAGGTATGAATGAATGTTAGATCTGGTTTGTAATATTCTTAGTGTTTGATCTGCCGAATCTAATCTATCTTATTGTGGCTAAGTGTTGAATTATCTTAGATCTAAGTACATACTGTGATGCCCTGTGCTATCTGTGAAGTATCATAAGGGTTGAATATTGATGAATAATCTATGCTAGGTGATTTCTAAGTGTTATAATCATATATCTATGTCCCAACTAAGGTTGCAAACACCTAAGTCTTGCAACCACCCCTACCTCTACCTCGGATGAGACTTCATATGCTTCGCAGGTTTTGTCAAAAGGACTAGTAGTTAGGGTTTTGTTGGTGAAATGTTGTAGCGTTGAACCCTGGGTCTGCCCCTATGCCAAAAATGGGATGGAATAGGAAGTGGCGAGTATAGCCCCAATTTTCTATTAGTGGGCTTACAAGTAGAACACATCACACACCCCTTTAGATATTTAGTTACAATTTCTTTCATTTGAGGCCAATAATAAAACCCCTACAAATGAGCCATAGTTTTTCTACCCCAAAATTCCCAAATACAAGAGAAGTGTGAGCTTCTCATATTACATGGACTCATTCACTTGTAGGAATACATAGCTTCCCAAGATGATAGAGTAATTTTCGCTGTAGACAATAGTTCTCTACCTGTGCACCATGGGTTAGCTTCTCATATACTTCTTTAAAATATTCATTGATGGCATATTGTTCTACATAGTTATCATGAGATAAATAAGTATTCTTAAAAATAATAGAAGCAACAATATGAGGTCTAGAAACAATATCGAATACCTTGTTACTTGTACCCTTCTTGAACTTTATTACCAAATGAAATTGTTGTAGAAAACCCATCCATCTATAGTGTCGAGATTGTTGTTGTTTGGTCTATGATTGAAGATACTATAAGGGTTGGTGATCTGTATGTATGATGGTTTCCTTCCCTAACAAGTAGTGATTCCATTTATTTATGCTTTGAACTAATGCATACAACTCTTTATCATATGTAGGATAGTTAACAACAACTTCGTTAAAAGTTTCAAAGTGGTAATATATAGGCTTACAATATTGAATCAATATTGAACCCATGGTGTATCCACTGGCATCTGTCTCGATCTTGAACAACTATTGTAGATTCAGTAGTGATAATACTGGTGTGATACTGATATTCTCCTTCAAAGTGTCGAAAGATTTTTGTTTCTTTGCTTCCCACTAAAAAGTGTTCTTCACATTGGTTAAGGCATGCAAAGGAGCTTCTACAAAAAAGACGTTGGGAATGAATCTCCTCCAATACTAGACTGAACCTGAGAAGCTTCGAACATCAGTTACACTCTTTAGCTAAGGACATTTTACAATTACCTCGATTATGGAAGGATTAATCTTCAATTTTCCTCCTCCTACGATATGACCTAAGTATACAAGTGCAGTCTTGCAAAATTCACATTTAGACATTTTCACATACAATGTTTCCCTTTGCAAAGTATCCAATACTTGTTTTACATGACTTACATGTTCATCCCAAGTCCCGCTAAAAAAAAATTGTGTCTAAATATACATCACAAAGTCATCCAAAAAAGGCCTGAATACATCATTCATCACATGCATGAAATTTATCAAAGCATTACAAATCCCAAACGACATAACTAACCACTCAAACAACCCCTATTTGGTTTTAAAGGAATTTTTCCATGCATCCTATTCTGCAACCCTTATTTTATAATATCCACTATGCAAATCCAACTTAGTGAAATAAATAACATCCTTCAATTGATCAAGTAAATCATCTATACGAGGAAGAGGGTATTGATTTTTTAATGTGATTTTATTTAAATCCTGGTAATCGACACATATTCGTCATGTACCATGTTTATTTGGCACCATCATGATCAGAGAACCACAAAGAGATGAACTGGGCCTGATGACCCCTTGATCCAATAAGTCCTATATGTTACTCTCGATCTCTGTCATCTCCGCATCTGACATCTTGTACATGCCCACATTAGGAAGAGGAGAAACCTGTTGAATATGTATCTCATGTTGGATTTCCCTCTTAGGAGGTAATCCATTTGGTTCCTAAAAAATATCATCATACTTAGAAACAATATCAATTAATTCATTTTTATGAAATGGATCACACCCTTGGAAAGCATCAAATTTCCTGACATCTTTCTCTTTGATGACCATGAGTACATATCTCTTATTAGTGGTTATGACTCTTTTCATTTTCCCTACACTAACAAGTGTTGTATTTATCCCCATGCTGTGAGATCTAAAAATATATTCCACTCCCCCCTTATTAAGGTGGTATTTTTTTTCACAACGAAAGAATATTTCTTTTCTATCATAAAGATTGTTAATGTTTTATGCTGATATTATAGTTCTTTGCATTTCATAAAGATAAGAGCATAATAAGCACAATATCACTGAGAAATACACATCCACAATAGACACAACATTTATCCTGGGAAACCCTCTAGGGGAAGAAAACCCAGCAAAACTTCCTTATCATAAATAGCTTATCAAAAGTTCAAGAGATAACTCAACCAATACAGAAAATCCTCCTCCAAGAGATGCGCCACCCTTCTTCTTCTTTC
>JASDQU010260595.1:0-15677 GCA_032191745.1 Picea mariana
ACTAACTCGAAACTGAGCATTTCCTACCAAGTCATAAACAGAAAAAGACAGTCTTGTGCTCAAATGCTGGTACTGCTATTTCTATTCAAAAGTGTGGTTCTACGAAATCATTCTACCTCTATGTTCAATCATATACCATCAGCATTTTCGTTTAAGTCATGACACACAGGGTATTTTCGAAACTGCATTCATTCTAAGCAGCAAAAATCAATCTATTCTATCTGCAGGAAAACAGAGTATTATGCCACTAACTGGTACCAGGAGCTCCTTTTGTTCTAACTACAACCTAACTGTTCTAAGCATGCAAGGCAACTACTGTCTAACAAAGAAAAATGCATGCTACTCAAGTTACATCCGAAGTGAAAATGAAAACCAAACAACCATATGCATATTCTAACCCTGCAGGCATCAGTCCCGTGTTTGATATTCAGCAATGTCAAAGATAATAGTGCGTTGTAATGACTCAATTGAGGAACACATAAACACAATCCTGAAACTTTTAAAGTGTCGTGTAAGCAAACATTCACACACTGTGATGAATTGAAACTATGATAAACCGAAACGAAATCTGTGAACGCTAAGTTACCTCAGATGCGAGCTATAAAATATCGAAATGAAATAAAGCTACAACAGCACAAACTAAATCTATTGCAAATGAAACAGCGGCTTGCACCGGTTTGGCGGGCCCAACCAAACGGCACAACACTGTGAGTAACGACCAGAGCCGACTATAACATTCTATTCAGACATCGCATAACCATTAACTCAAGGAGAATGCTTCAAGTCGTATATCAGTTGACTACCATAACACACAACAATCTGTATTCAAAGCATAGGTTCATAGTATCACATAACAGTAGCAATAGCAAATGGCAACAGTAATAGTAACAATAGTAGTAACCCGTTCTCAAGAGTGAACACGGGTTTATATCCCAAAATCCTATTGTTTGTAACAGTCTAGACAAAGAAAAACATAGAACAAACAGATCCCTGATCTAAGAATAGTCTTGCAATCAAACTGAAAACGTATTTCACAACTTCGTGACACGTAGTGTCACGAAGTGTGAACGCTTAAGAATAATCGATCCAATTTCATCATTAGGCCTTCCAACACCCTGTGACGATGGCTCCAGCTTTCCTGCGAATCTTCTATCTCTCATTCGAACCATAACGCACACCATAGTGCACAGATCTCGAACGGCTCCACTGGTACCTCCACGGTGCGAGTTGGTACCTGGTACCGGAATCCTGTTCCAAGAATAGCAATGGTACCTAACCCAAGCGATATCAGTCCCATTATCAAATTAAAGTATTAAAATGCATAAAAATAGTTTGAAATGCAAAGATACCTTAGGTGACCCTTTTGAATGGTAAAGAGGTGTTGATTGTGTCAAAATGAGGTCAAAAGAGTGGTACTAGCATATAATTGGAGGTCTGTGGTATATAGTATAGGCAAAGAGCATGGTCAAAACCGAGGACCAACACGGATAATGGTGGAGCATTTTGCAGGAATGAATTTGAATAATTTTGTAATAAATGTGGTATAGCAAGGCAGAAGACTACTCCTTATACACCTCAATAGGATGGAGTTGTAGAAAGGATGAACAATACGCTAAAGGAAAAAGCAAGGTGCATACTCAGTGGTGTCGGGTTAGGGAAATAATTATGGGCAGAGGCAATGGGTACTGCATGTTATCTAGTCAATCGATCACCCTCATCAACACTGGATGACAAGACTCCACATGAGGTATGGATTGGTAAGAAACCCTCTCTTGCACATCTCAAGGCATTTGGCTGTGAGGCCTATGTTCATGTTCCAAAGAAAAACATGAGTAAGCTAGATAAGAAAGTTGAAAAGTGTATCTTTATTGGGTATAAAGATGGTCTCAAAGGTTATAAGCTTTGGAACCCAAAAACTAAGAAGTTTGTGTATAGATGAGATGTGGTATTAAGAGAAATGAAAGATGTTGTCAAACAAAAAGTCCTACCAAGTAAGGAACAACCAGAGAAAATAGAGTTTGAGTCAAAGGATGATGAGTCAGACTCTATAGAAGAACATGAATTAGAAGAAGAAGATCCTCATACTCTAGTATTGAGAAGATCGGTTCGGCAAAAAAGGCTACCAAAAATGTATACTCCACCCGATTTCCGTTCAAATTTTGCTTTGTCTATTATTGATTATGGTCCTATAACTGTTAGGGAGTTAGTCGATTCAGAGGATAGAAAACTATGGAAATAGGCCATGGTTGAAGAAATGGTGGCTTTGGAAAATAATGATGCTTGGGATCTAGTGGAGTTGTCGACTGGAAGAAATCCCATTGGCAGAAAATGGGTATTTAAAAAAAAGTTGAATGCAGAAGAAAATCTGGAGAAATACAAAGCTCAGTTAGTAGAAAAGGGTTATTCCAAGGTTGAGGGAATTGATTTTGGTGAGATTTTTTTCTCCTGTAGCCAAGTTAACCTCTATTGAATTTTTGTTCTCTGTTGTTGTTGCATTTGATTTTGAAGTAGAACATATGGATGTGAAGACTTCCTATATGGGGATCTGGAAGAATAAATCTACATGAAGCAACCATAAGGCTTTGTTGTGAAGGGAAAGAAGGAGCTGGTATGAAAGATGAAAAAGTCCCTGTATGGCTGAAAACAATCACCAAGGATGTGGTATCAAAAATTTGATACTTATATGTTGGAACTTGTCTTCATAAGAAGCAAAGAGGATCACTGTGTATATTTCAAATTAATTGGTGATCATTTGATTTATATGGTCTTGTATGTGGATGACATGTTGCTGATAGGAAACAACAAGGAGATTATCCAGTATTTGAAAACTTAGTTGTCCTCTAAGTTTTACATGAAAGATATTCGTGCTGCAAATTTCATTTTGAGCATGGAAATTAAAAGAGATCGGAAAAGTAGGAAGCTTGGTTAAATCAGAGAAAAATGTCAAGACAATATTGCAGAGGTTTAATATGCATGAATGCAAACTGGGGAAGGTCCCTATTCCTGTAGGTGTAAAGTTATCTGTGGATCAGTGTCCCAAGACATAGGAAGACTAGGAGGACATGTCTCGTGTTCCATATGCGAGTGTGGTTTCCATTTTGATGTATGCAATGGTATGTACTAGACCAAACATTACACATGTGGTGGGAGTTTTGAGCAGGTATATGTCAAAACCAAGGAAGGAGCATTGGACAACATTAAAGAGAGTTTTCAGGTATTTGTGTGGCACTACTAGTTATGGATTGTGCTATGAAGGAAGATCAGGTTTGGACAGAGTGTTGGACATACACGACTTTGTGGATGCAGACTAGGCCGGAGATGTGGATCATAGAAGATCTACAAGAGGGTATGTGTTTAACCTGTTTGGAGGAGAAATCAGTTGGATGAGAAAAAGACAGTCTGTAGTGGAACTTTCAACTACAGAAGTTGAATACATGGTAGCTACTCATGCAAGAAAGGAATCAATATGGTTAGAAAGATTGTGTTAAGGTATTGGGTTGGTACAACAAGTTGTAAGGATAGATTGTGACAGATAGAGTGCAATGTTTCAGGTGAAGAAACTGGCTTATCATTCAAATACTAAGCATATTGATGTTCAATATCACTTTTTGAGAGACATGGTTGAAGAAAATAAGGTGGTGCTGATGAAGGTGGACACTTTGAAGAATGTTGCAGATTAATTAACAAAATTTGTGAGCACTGAGAAGTTCTCTTGGTGTAGAGGATCTATGGGAATTGCTTCTCTGGATTGTCGACTATGTAACCTTGTAACCCCCTGTATGCAAAGAAAACAACAAGTGGGAGAATGTTCGATATGTGTTATATTATTTTCATGGTATGTCAAGGGTTTTTGCATCCATTTTTCGGTGGTTTTCAACACATAGTTTTCGTCGATGGTTTTTCTATTTCCGGTTGTTGGCTAATCCATGTTATTGGATTAGGGTTTTGGATGCTACAGGATCCTATATGTATATTTTATTGTAAACAATGTATGAGAGGATGAATATAGAATATGTTGGATTTCCCGGTTTGGTTTTCCAGGGGAAAATGCTCTGTGTAATGTGTGTATTTTCCATTGTATTTTTTTTGTTCTTTTATGGAAAATTTGTTTGCAGTAAATAATTGTACAAGGTCAAAATCTACAACTCCTTCATTGTTTCATTTTCTTTTATTTTTATCTGATTGAATTGAATCAATATCATTATGTTATCCTTCTTTGTTGTACTTATTTCCTTGAACAACTTAGTGAAATCTGTATAGTATGCCAAGTGGTTGTCAAGTAATCCTTTGTACCACTTTGTACCATATTCTTAAAGAGACATAGCTAATAGCTTCATCGAAATGTATTTATTTTCTATACCATTTTCTTCCATGGCTACACCAATAGCTTCAATGTGCACTTTAGGTGTAATGATGTTGTTCTAGGTGAACATTGGCAACCATTTGTGAGACTCTTTGAGAATTGCATTGGGATAACCATGGATAATGGCTAGATTCAAATGTTTGTAAAGGATACTATCCCAAGTACGAGCCATTGGAGCAAGGAGAAGGTTACCTTGGAACAAGGTTTTGTCAACGGGGGAATTATGAGGATGCCTTCTTTGGTAAACCTTGGAAGGCGTGAATCTTCCTTGGAGAAAGATGGTTTCTTAGGTTGTGGAGTCACCATATGAGCTTAGAAATATCATCAAAGGGGAGAGGGAACTTCCCTCAGGTGGAGTCGTTGGGAAAACTAGGAAAAGGCTTTGGGATAGCTCTCCAAGTGTTGTTAGGGTTCAGAAAAGGATTCAAAATCCTCCCCGACAACGGTGCCAAAATTTTATCACATAGATTGTAGCTTGGGAAAATCCCAACCCAAACCACAAAGGTGTGACAACTATGGGAGTATTTACCCACTGTAACCTTAGATAAACACTCCCCTCACTTTAGTGATGATGAAATCACCACAAAGGGGGAATCCCGGGTGACTCTAGGGGGATTGAGATGGAAAGTGAAAGGATATGAGAGGTTCCTGGATAGGTCAAGGTTAAATGTGTAGATTAAGCTTTAGAAAGAGTCTTGTGAGAAGGGAAATGGTTGTCAAATATGATGTACCTGCAAAACAGTGTTATCCCTACCTCCAAAGGTCATGATCCTTGCCATAAAGTGCTCTAGTGTATTCCATGTGTCTATCTCTCCATCAAACCATGTCACATCACCATCAAACCCCATCAAAACCATAGCCTCCATGTGACAGCTAGGGAATAGAAGATGATTTTTTACGCATTCCAAGGCCAACATTGAGGTGCAAGGGGCCACAATGTGATCATATTATGGTGTCCAAGTTCCTCCAAAGGAAACATTCATCCTCCCAAGTGTCCAATGAGAGGGGGAACATCATCCAACCTGTGGGATTCATGCCGCTATGAAGATCCAAGTAACCTTATGCATCCAGGAACAAGATTTCACCTGGAAAGGACCTGCAAAGACAAACAAGTACACCCTCCAAGGGTCCACAAGTCACACATATCATGCCAAGTAATCCATATTTAATAAAAAAACCACCAAAACACATGCATCAAATCCCCCCTTTTCAAAATAATCAAACGCTCAAATACCTTATACAACTTGCCAAATTTAAGTATGGGAGGGTTGTCATGGTGTCCTATTGGGTATATCAATCCCCAAGTCAAGGAGTGTTTCCCAAGAAGACCTTCTCTAAGTCCTGTAAAATAGTATTAGGTGTATGGGGTCGTGAATTTTGGGCATGGGGTTTCTTGACATATAAGGGCTCATATTATCTCATTTATGGGTACCTTTGTACAGGGTGTGTTGCATCCTAATTTTCAATGCAACCTTTTTCCAAGCCCTTTATTTTTGATTAATTGATTAAAGTCTGAACATTGAGTACTATATGCAAGGGAAAGTAAAGAGTACTGCAATGCCACTTGAAGCTAGGAACACATTGAGTGTCATGTGCAAATAAAGTAAAAGACACTGCAAGTGCATTCCCTCAACAAGCGAGACATTTATTAGTTATGTGTTTTATTTTACAGGTTCTTGATTTTTTTGGAGAAGAATTTCATTGCTCTCATGACCTTTAAGGCGAGCATATAGTGGATTAATATTTTGGATTTTATATTTTTCCAACGACAAGCGTCTAGGCCTTTAGCCCCTTCTTCCCATGAAATAAGGTACAATCCCTTCTTGGGTCAATATACCTGAAAACCCAAAAGGTGAGGAGACAAAAAGGAAGAAGTATGGAGAATGATAAGTATGTGTGGGGATGCTACGATGACCCTTCAAGGAGACCCCCTAGTAGAAACCCTTTTTCCGAGGGTGACCCACTTACTAGGACAATCATGTCAACCACCAAGGTGAAATGAGACAAAATGCATAATTTCCAAGCAAATGTTTTCAAAATCAAGAAAGTACCCTTTGCAACATGTTCAAATGCTCCAGTTATTAAAATGACACTTACCACAAGACCGGACTTGTTACCCCATGAAGCAAGAGTCGTTGTCCTCTATGGGACAAGTTGGTGTGGTGGTTGTTTCTTTTGTTGATCAAATGGTGATGTGTGGTGAGTGAATGGGGTATTCCTTCTCATCTGCCTCTCGATACTCCATGTCTACAACCTGAGGGCCTTGAGACATCATCTCTTTAGTTACCCCTAGAAATGTGGGGTAACAATGCTCAATTATGATTTGGAGATTTTACACATTGAGTTCACTATGTTTTTTGGCATATTTCCATTGATTAGATGTTAGTATTACTTTTAATAATTTATGATGGAAATCAGAGATTACTCGGTTTAGGACCCACACTAACATTTGTCAGATTTCAAGAGAAACTCGAAATCTATTATAGGCATGTGTGATTACTAATGATATTGTAGATCGTGGTGTTGTCTGGGGTTATATCAACTTGGTACTTGGGACCCACATTGAAATTCATTATATGTCAAGAGCATCCTGAATGGCTAATTATTGGCTCTTGCAGACAATGAACTACTGAAAAATGGTCTCTCTTTCTCAATACCTTATCTATGACTTTATGATATATGTGGGTGTGGGATTCACATGAATTTCTATGATTAAAGTGAATTATTTGTGTAGAACAACATTTGATCGATCCTATACCTTGGGGGCTAGTCATGTGATCTTGGGAGTGCCTATCATGGTGTGACCTAACCCTAACTCCTTGTAACCTATTTAAGGAGGGTGCTAGCTTCTATTTTGGGGATCAATCTTTTAGGTGTTGACCCTTATGTGTGAAGGAATCCTTATGTTAGATTGTTAATAATTTCATTATGTAGACTTTTCCTCTAGATTAGTGACCCTTGTGAAACCCTATTTGAAAGAAAGGAACTTTCCATTTCCATTGGTGGGTATATGGAGTTTGGACACACCAAGATTGTAGGAGGTGTTCATCCTAGTCCTAGTTATTGTACAAGCACTATAGACCTATTAGAGTTATGTGTACCATATCCAAGGGAGGGTGGTTTTCCCTTGTCACACCAAATCCTTGTATGGAGGTGTTCATTGTTACGCTAGATGATTCATCCACCAATAGGAGGTTCATGTCTTGCACTTATTTTGGTTGACAATGACCTAGTTTCTATTGAGGTTTCTGAGGAACCTTGTAGTTTCTAGTCTTGAGCCTGAGATCCCAACATGGGGGGTAATTTTAGCATCATTGGTCATATTTTGGTCAAGAGGGGAAGCACTCGCAAGTGCATATTCCCCAATAGCTAGATGCCCAACCATGGTATGCCTATTTTGCACCAGGAAGTGGAATTATCAAGGCGGCTAGAAATAGGTCGGTTCTATGGTTTATTGCTTCTCTTCTTATTAAAGTTATAAAATGTGCCTAACATTTTTGTTATTATATATGTTTCCAAAGATAATTGTGGTTGGATAGTTTGTTATTTAAAATAAGAAATAATAGTTAAAAATCATTCTAATAGACCTAAGTTTTTTATAATGGACATTCATCCTCTCCATGTTGAAAGCATTTGGATTTGACTCATTTTTCATTAAGGTAGTGGAAACATTACTTTCAAAGGCCAAAAATTGTCTTTCTATCAATTAGGGAAAGTATAAAGAGATAGGGATCTTCTATTCAATCCAATACATGGATCTTGAAACCTCTATCCCTCCCATGTTTTATATTTATTGTGCTAAGTTGTTTCTACCCACAACTATGAGAAGCTAGAAAATCTTTTTAAAACTTTTCTAGGGATAACTCCAATGGAGACATGGGTTTTCATAGAGTTATATGAAGCCTATATTACACCCCCAAATATAAATGATGAATATGTATCTTTGCCACATCAATAAAATCTTTAGGGATTTGTGCCAAATGAGTCATTAGAGTGGTCAATGGAAAGGAGGCATGTAATATCTTGCTCATGAAGTACATCATCTCAAGGGGCTTGCTTGGCTTCAAGACATGGAGTAATATGAACTTTCAAACCTTGTTGACCACTCCAACACCTATCCACATGAAGGGAACCTTTATTGTCAAAATCATTTCGGAAGTTTGGGAGGCCATCAAACACAATTTGGAGTGGAGAAATGACTCCCTTGGGGTTGAGATTTATTTCAGCAACCACTATCTACAGTGGTCCTCGATTGTTCTTTAGGAGGGAAAGACAATTGTTGAAATTTCATGGTTCTCTTGCAAGATATTGTATAAGAAAGGTGTTCAGGTTTTGGGAAATCTACATGATAATGTATCCAAATATTAGAAGAATTGGGACACCTTAAACAAAGAATTAAGGATTGGTCCTGCTGATGGGATTATCCTAGAAAAGGAAGAAGGGTTGATCCTAGATAAACTGTTTGTAAATGTTGGACTTATAGGGGTGAAGGTTTGATGGAAAAATTGGATATGGAAACAAAGAAAGGTTTTTTGAAGTACAAGTCGACTAATAGATACAAATGGATTTTAAATAGGGATGGGCTTGAGAGAAAACTCAACAAAATCTAGAGAATAAACTATAAGGAGAAAACCTAGAATTATTGTCTAAAATCCATTTGGAGTGGTACTTAGAGCCCCAAAAATCATGTTTAACTTTCTACTTAATGCATGTTATCTTGCCCATAGGGAAACATTTGAAATATTTGGGAGTTTCAAACCTTGAATTCCCATTTTGTGGCAAAAATGAAACTCTAAACATATTATTATTCTTTTGTAAATATGCTCAATCGGCCCAGTCATGGGATTCTAATATTTGTCACTCCTTTCTTCCATCCAATATCATTTGGAAGGCCACATTGTTGCAATATTTTCTCCCTTGGGCTTTCACACAACACGACACTAGATTCAAATTGATATTCTATATCTTCTTTGGAAAATTAGAAATGATGTTTATTCACTAATTCATAGCACACCATCAACTTGATATAGCAAGATGGACTATAATATTTTCCTTTATTAACCTACATATATAGGTGCATAGGCAGAAGGTGGTAAAGGAATTTACACACCTACACAAGATGATGGACTACTTGAACAATGTGCCATGCTCTATGAGAAAAGTGCCACATGAAGGGAATTGTCATGCCTACTCTACACACTCTCTAGTTTCAAGTGGCCATCCACACCAACATGGAGAAGGATGAGCTACACGAGAGTTTTGAGAGAGGTGAAGGAGTTGATCCCCAAAAAAGAACCACAAAGGTCCCTCAATTTGACAAATTTCTCAGTATTCCTCTAGTTATTTTAAAAGTAGTGTATGGTAGTGTCTCACTGAACCCAAGAAAGACAGTGAAAAATGAAAGCCAACAATGCTTGATCCCATGCCTACAATGAGAGGATAAGGGTGTTCCCTCGAAGACATTGATCATCCTCCTAACACTAGCTTAAATCATATAACGTTTTGATATATTTCCTTGCTCTGGCCTAATTTCTTGGTTGTTTGTGTATTTATTTCTTTATGCTTTCGACATTATGACACTTTAATTTATGTGGTCCTATGTGGCCAATTTTTATTTGTTGTGGTTTTTCCTTGCAATTATAGTTTGTGGTTGTTGTCTCACAACCCTTTTTTTGTAAAATACATGTACATGTTCAAGATATTAGTGGAAATATGAATTATTTTATATTTAAAAAACTAGTCGTAAAATTTCTTCTGTAAAATAATTTTACACCAATTCTCCTCCCTTTCAAGTTAAAAATGAACAATGTTGTCATTATTTATACAATATTGTTGATATTCCCACAATAGTGTTACTTACATAGATTGACAGTTTCATTTCATATTTTTTTTCTTAGCCATTCAATACAATATACAATGTTGAGTAGCCAACTTACCCAATGCATATGTCAAGATCAAACTTGTGCACTAATGAGGTGGATAATATCATTACCTACATATGTTTCCCCTAGGAATTTCTTTAATCCTTTTTCTTAAAATGGGAGTAAGATATTCTCATACCTATATTTTTGTTTCCAATTTGTTTTATGGGTTCATTTACAACTAGTTTCCTCTCTATATAGACTAGTCCAACTATTGTTTTCTCTAAACCCCAAGGGTAAGATCAATCATTTGAACTAATAATTGAGTTTCCCTCATTTTAAAAAATATTCTCTAGTGTTTTGGTTTATTGTCTTGGCATTGTCTTGGCTATCTATATTAAGGAAGTTTTGCTGGGTTTTCTCCCCCATGAGGGTTTCCCAAGATAAATGTTGTGTATCTTGTGATTGTGTTTCTCTCACTGATCCTACCTATGCTATTTTTATCTAGTAAAATGAAAATAACTACATAACAATATCTAAATTAAACAAGAGACACCAAAATATCCCAAGAGGGCGCAAATTTCACCCAACTAGTCTTCTCACAATGGGAGAGCTATGATGAAATGAGATACAAATGATCTCTATTTATACAAAAAGTTCTAAAAATATTTGGTCCACATAATTTAGGGTAAACCACAAGATAAGGGGTCAACATCCATAATATTTCCCCTTTACACAAAATAATACTTTTTTAATTCATAATTTGCACATAAGTAAAACCCTAAGTAAGACGCCACCCCTCTAGGGTGAAGTTTTGGCACTTTTTGCAAGTTGTTAGAGAAAGAGATGGTGAGTTAGGCCTCCAAAGGCCATGTGTCCTAGGTATAAGCCTCTTCTCCATTATCCATGACTTCCTTCCTTCAAAACGTTCCAAGTGTCCTCAACCACCACCCAACCCTAGCCCTGCCATGACGTCAAGCCCTCAAGAGTGACGTTTTTGCCTTCTTAGGAAAAATGTTTGGGTGGTAGGGGATACGTTAGGTCCTCCATGATGTCCTCTAAGCCTCCAAAGGCATGTATTCATGATCTGGTATGTGGGCCCTTGGAATCCAACCTGTGGGACTCAAGCCCCATGGAAGCCAACCTAGGCTTGTTCCTCCAAAACTGTCCACTAGTTGGGTCCTGCAAAAACAAATGGATATGCCCTCCAAGGATTTCAAGTCAAAGCATCATGATAAGTAAATAAAATAAATAAAAGAGAAATCTAAGCATGTACATCCAAACTACCTCATCAAAATAAACCAATGCTCAAAGACCCTATGCATTTTTCCAAGTTTAGGTATGGGAGGGTTGACAAAACAACCTATTGGGTGAATCGTACCTCAAGTTTAGGGGTGTTTCCTGAGGGGGCCTCCTTCTAAGTCATGGTGATGAGGTTTCATGGATGAGGGGAAGAATTTTTTGCATGGGGTTCATGACATACAAGGGGCTGTAGTGTCTCATTTATGGGTGCCTTTGAAGAGGGTGTGTTGCACCTTCATTTTCAATGCATCTTTTTTCCAAACCCATTTAATGTCATTAATAAATTAGAAATCCAAAACCTTGGGTACTCCCTATTGGTGAATCGATTATATTGGGGGGAAATACCACAAAGCCACTTGAAGATGGAGGTACACAGAGTGCCATATGCAAGGAAATAAAGGGACACCACATAAATGTACACACATCAACACGTGGGGACATTTATATAATGTTAATTTGCTTTTGCAGGTCTTTGATTTCTTAGGAGAAGCATTTCATTGCTCTCAAGACCTATTTGGGAGAGCATATGGAAGATTCATAAGTAGGATTTTATATTTTTCCATCTATATCCCCTCTGGGCCTTCAGCTCCTTCTTCCCATGAAATGAGGGACAACCCCTTCTTGGGTCAGTACACCCGAAAATCCCAAAAGGTGAGGATAGGAGGGGATGGAGTGTGGAAAGTGACAAGTATGGTCAGGAATGGCACGATGATTCGTCAAAAGGACCTCCCAGTAGCAGCCCTATCCCTAAGGGTGACCCACTTACTAGGGTGCAATGTCAACCACCAAATTGAAACAAGGAAAAGAGCATAATGTCCAAGAAAAGGTCACATAATCAAAAGAAGTAATAGATGCAACAAACTCAAATGCCTCATTGAAATGACACCATAATACTTGACTTGTACCTCATGGAGCAAGTCCCAATGTTTTTCAGAGGCTAGTTGATGTGGTGGATATCGTTGTGACGAACCTGGAGTTTTGGTGGTGAGGTGGGTCTCTATCTGTGCAAGTGGACACTAATGGTCAAGCTGTCTCTCGGTACTCCATGTCTACAACATGAGGGCCTTGAGACATCATCTTCTTAGTTATTCCTAGGATTTGGGGTTAACAAGGCCTTCCAAGGCCAACGTTGAGGTGCAAGGGGATACAATGTGATCATCTCATGGTGTCCAAGTGACTCCAAAGGAAATGTTCATCATGTTAAGGTTTAAGCTATTATTAGAGTTATTTTCAATTCACTAGATAATAATAGCATAAGATAGGATCACTAAGAAATACACAATCACAAGAGACACATCATTTATCTTTGGAAACCCTCATGGGGGAGAAAACCCAACAAAACTTCCTTATTATAGATAGCCAATACAATGTCAAGAGATAACTCAAACAAATACAAAAAGTCCTCTCCCAATAATGCACCTCTCTCTCTCTCTCTCTCTTCTCTAACTATAGCTCTGAAACTTGCTCCTCAAATGAACAAGTGAGTGTTTATCTAAATGAGGCGCTAGCCTCCTTATTCATACAACTCTGGCACGTGTGGACGGAGGTGTCCCTTCACTGGCAGGGAGGACTTCTTCTTCTGGGTAGTTATAACCACATTTAATATATTATGGAGCCCCTTTAATATATTATGAGGCCGACTTCTTATTCTGCCTATTACAATTATGTTTTGACCAATCCGCAAAAGGGGATTTGGTCTTTTACAATAGACGACATGATCAATCCGCAATAGGGGATTGATCTAATGAATAATACAACAATAATAATTAGAATACACTTTGCAGTTACATTATTTCAACACTCCCCCTTAACAAGAAGGGTCTTCTACAATAGCATCAGGAGAGAGAGAGGACATCATCATCAACAACATCAGGTGGGTGAGAGGACAACATCATCAATATCATCTTGGAACACTGACTGGCGTATCTATAAATCATCGAATTTTTTTCTCATCATCAACACATCACAAAGGCTGGAGCATTATCAAAACAGCATGGATATGGAGTAGCATCATCACCCTCATCTGTATGAGTCTAAGGTAACATCATCATCATCTTCAACATTAAAGCTGAAATAATATCATCATCATCATCTTCAGCAAGGACTGAAGTGGCATCATCATCATAAACTCCATCGACATGGATTAGTATAACACTAATACATCCTCATCATCAATAACAACACAAGGCTGATACAACATCAAAAGCAACAATATCATAGCACAAAGGATGGCAACACATCATCACAACATGAGGATGGAAACACATCATCACAACACGAAGATGACACATCATCACAGTAATTAAGTTGGCACATCATCACAACAATTAAGCTAGCACATCATCACAACAATTAAGCTGGCACACCACACAATAATTAAGCTGGCACACCACACAAAAATTAAGATGGAATCACAACACTAGACTATCTTTACATCACAACAATTAAGCTAGAAGCACAATACTAGGTTGACATATCTCAACATAGCAATTAAGATGGAAGCATGGTACTAGACTGGCTTTACGTCACAACAATTAAGCTGGAAGCACAGTACTAGGTTGAAATATCTCAATACAACAATTAAGTTGGAAGCACAGTACTAGACTGGCTTTACGTCACAATAATTAAGTTGGAAGCACAATACTAGGTTGGCATATCTCAACACAACAGTTAATCTAGAATCACAGTACTAGACTAGATTTACGTCACAACAGTTAAGCTGGAAGCACAGTACTAGGCTGGCATATCTCAACACAACAATACTCCCCCTTTCAAGGGAGGTCCTTTCAGACTATACCAAGCTTATCTCGAAAGTGCTCAAACTTTACATGATATAGAGGCTTGGTCAACACATCGACAACCTGTTCATCCGTGCTAACATGTTGGAGCTTTATGGCTCCTCTCTGCACCATGTCACAGATGTAATGATATCGGATCTCTATGTGCTTCCTGCAAGGCACTATCTGCCTCACTGTCTGGGAGTATGTCCTCTACTCTCTCTGCAACTGTTCCTTCTATAATATGGGACTATGCACCTATAGCTTCTCTGAGGCTGAGAATGACTGCTTCATTCTCACTGTAGTTGCTAAAATTTGAGAGTAACTCCTCTTATTTTATCACGGCAATAGTTTCATCTGAAACTGAGAGTGGCTCAATAACTGATATTGAGGATAACTCTTCTTCTTTCATGGGGGTAATTCTATCATAGTCATGTCTCCATGACCCAACTAATGTACTGCACCAACTTCCACTCAATTTTAAATATGGGGATTTCTCCCCCTACATCCCATACTATATATGAGTCATGGTTGTACTGGTTGTCTTCATAAGTACTAGAACTATTTCTTCAATAAGTGTCTCGTCATAGTATTCTCCCTTTTGCTGGGAGAATCCTCTGGACATACATCATGCTTTGTACATCTGCAACATGTTTGATCTGTATAGATCAATATTGGAAGTCAATACTGACTTCTCTTCTCACGGAAGAATCCATATCCTAGTCTTTATGACTGGCTTCCTTCTTTGTCACTGAAACAAGGGAATCTTCCCAGGATATTTCATATCTCTTAGAAGTTTCTAAAGTTACAATCTAGTATTCTCACGGCATCTGTCTTCCAGTCCTGGAAGTTGTCTCTTCATATGATCCTTTCTGAGATCAGGCTTACTCTCGATTTCTTCTGAGTCTACAATGAATTCATCATATCTTACAGGGTATACTTGGTGTTGCATACCAAGTCTAAATATGGAAGACAAAGTCAGGCTTCAAATGAGATCTGCTTCCTATTCTAATGTTCGGTCATCTTTAGAGCCTTCTGCTCCTTTCAGGCGATCTTCATATGAGATATTCTGAATCTCAAGAGATAGTTTCTTCTTCATCTTCTTTGGTACATGAGTGTATATGGTCATGTACATGGTCTGCTTCATGTCTCATATAATATGTTTCCTTCTACAACCTTCACTATAGCTTTCTTAGGAATATCACCTGCGACCTGAAACAAGGTCAACAAAACAACAAGCAAGAATAATATCCTTTTGATTAATAATAGATAAAGAAATAACACAAATAATCCTCACAGTAGCTCCTTTAGAGCTATCACTCGTGGCTTGTCTGAAGCAACGATCAAAATTAAGAGATACACTACGAAATGAGG
>JASDQU010260596.1:3536-15667 GCA_032191745.1 Picea mariana
TACACCTGCTAAATATCTTAACTATATAGCTCCACTGTTTGTTACAGATTTGACCTCATATGTTTCTAACCAATGCATCCTTATCATTCCTGGGTGCTAAAATGATTTGTTGTCATAGAGCAATACTAGATCTCCTTCCTTGAAAGTATTCTTCTTAATGTATCGATCATGCCATGCTTTGTCTCTGGCCTTCTGCACTTGTTGATGGAATCCTTCCAGGATTCGGTCTTCCTCCATTGCTAACAGTTGGTTTAGTCTTTCCTGTATTGCGTCGCGTTCTGTCATTTGTGTGATAGCTGCTACGTGTAACCTGGGTACTAAAAATTATAACGACACTACTACTTCTTGGCTATAGACTAGATTGAATGGTGTGTGCCCTGTCAACATTTTGCATGTCATCCTATACGCCCATAATACTGTTGGTACTTTGAGGTCGCAATCCTCTCTGTTGATGTTATAGATCTTTGTCAGTGCATTCTCTAGAATTTTGTTGAAGGATTCTACTCTGTCATTCTCCTGTGGTTGATACGGTGTGCTTTTCTGGTGGTGAACTTAAAACTCTTAGAGCATCGTGTAGATGGTGCTATTTATTAAATGCATGCCTTGGTCACTCATAAAAAATCTTGGGCACCCAAAACTAGTAATTACTTATTTAAACAAGAAGTGTGCGGCTATCTCTACACTGTAGTATTTTACTAGCGCGACTTCCACCCATCTTTTTAGGTATTTTGTCGTGGTGATGATGTATCTTGCCCCTGTTATTTTGGTTGGTGGGTTAATTGGTCCCACAAATTCTGTTTCCCATTTATCAAATTCCTGTAATGTCACTTGTGGTTGTAACGACATCTTGTCCCTTCTGTTGGGTTTGCCTACCCTTTGATAGACATCGCATCCCCGATAGTACTCTTGCGAGTCTCTGTGAATCGTTGGCCACCATAATCCTGCACAGTGTACCTTTTGCACGGTATGTTTTCCTCCATATTTTCCTCCTGCTAATCCCTCATGGGATTCTTCTAAAATTCCTGGTTGTTTGTGCTCTAAAACGTATCTTCGTAAAATGCTATCTGCGCCCATTTTATATAGATGTCCTGTAATCAATTTATAGTTAGTTGCGTGAACTACTAGGTTCTTCTTCTGCACGATGGTATATTCTTGCAACGCGGTACCTGTGCTCAAGTACTGGATGATCTCTACAAAGTAGTCATCAAGAATCTGTATTGAGAATAACTGTGCATCCAGAAAATTGTCTTCTAAGTTCATGGGTTCTTCTCCATTTGTGACCCGTGATAGGTGGCCAAGTCTTGCATTCAATTTTCCTGGTTTTACTATTACTTCAAAGTCAAATTATTGAAATAATAATAGCCATCGATAGATTCTCCCCCCCAACACTGGCTTCTTGACTAGGTATTTCAGGGCTAAGTGTTCTATAAGCATTTTAAAATGTTTTCCCAGTAGGTAGTGTCTGAACTTCTTCAATGTGTAAACCATATCTAGGCCTTTTCTTTCCATCGTGTTATAATTCTGTTATGAGTCTAATATTTTTATTCTTGTGAACTCTATCGGTTGATCCAAGTCTCTTTCTCCTGGTTGCATTAAGATAGCTCCAACTACTATCTTTGATGCATCTACATGCACATGGAATGTCTTTCCCCAGTCTGGAAATATTAATATCGGTGCAGTGACCATATTTTCCTTCAGAGTATCCAGATCGTGTTGACACTCGTCATTCCATTGGTACTTTGTATCCTTCCTTAGTAGTTTATCCATTGGTGTTATGATCTATGCATATCCTTTGATGAATTTCCTGTAGTATCATGTGTGTCCTAACGTTGCTCGTAGCTGACAGACTAGTTTTGGTGGGGGTAAATTAACGATGATTATGATCTTTGTCAGATCGACCAATAGCCCTTGTTTGCATACTATATGGACTAGTAGTATCCCAAACGGTGTTCTAAATATACATTTCTTTATGTTTAGTGATATCTGACACTGTCTGCATTGTTCTAGCATCAAGAGTAAAACTTCAACATGGTTTTTCAACAGACTATAGATTGTCTAGTCATCCAGGTATACTTCGAGAAATTGGTGAATGAATTCTTTAAATGCTACAATAACCACTCTGGAGAATATTGTTGGTGCATTCTTCAGTCCAAATGGCATGACTGTATACTAGTAATATCCCCATCCCATCATGAACGTGGCATTATATCTATCCTCCTCTACTATCTTAATCGGATGGTAGCCTGAGAATCCATCAGTGAATGAGTAAGCTTCATGTCCCCCCACATTATCTAACACTTCATCTGTAAATGATGTAGGGAATGGGTCATGTAGGAATGCATTGTTCAACTTCCTCAAGTTGACACAGATCCTAATCCCTCTTCCTTGTTTCTTGTCCTGTACTACCATCAGTATTATCCATTCTGATTCCTCGACTAGTTCGATTATGCTGGCTTTGAGCATCCGGTCGATATCCTCTTTAAATTTATGTTTATATATGGGGTTCATTCTATATGATCGTTGTCTAATCGGTCTCGCTTCAGATCTGAGTGGTAACTTCATCTCTCCTAGTTCTCCTACTATACCCTTCGTCTCTGTGAATGTAGTAGGAAACAAGTCATTGTATTCGTGCAACAACTCAGTGATGCTTTCTACTATTGGCTCATCCTAGTAGTCTCCAATGCTGGCCATTTTGGGATGTTCCATTATTTCGATGTTAAATTTATTTACCTTTATTGGCATGGAAATAACTTCGAATTCTATGGGTGGTCCCTTCACATCTCTTTCACCTTCTACTTCTTCAATCTAAATGTCGTGCAGGTCATCTTTTTCTGGTGCTTCCTCCTATACATGGTAACATGACAATAGTTCCTTGAATGTCTCCTTATTTCACTTCTACTCTTCGGTAATAAGTTCTATTTCCATTTCTTCAATGAATATGATTCCTCTGATCCATTTTAGGGTTGCATCTATGTTGTGGTTCTCATGCTTGAATGAGAAAGTGATGGTAAAGTTTTGTTGCAATGTCTCCATGTTGTAGTTCCTTTGCACAATTCTTGATCTGTATACTAGTTCGTTGGTATGCCTTCTAAAGTGTGAATTAAGTGGTGAGGCCATTCCTCCAGTGGGGTCATTTTCCATAGCATTCTACACACCTCCAAGTGCTCTAATGGTGCCCCGTGTCCATCGTAGTTTTGTTGTTTGTTGTTTTTCTATTCTGCACCAAACCTTATGTGTAGTAACCACTTACATTGATACCAGTATGTGATAGTCTCCTTGTGTGTGCCCCACCATCTTGCGGGTCTCCCTTTGAGTGCTAAATCCAGTGCTCGTAGCCTCTGGTTCTCTACTACTTCATCTTCATATTGTGTCAAGAATTTTTTCAAATCATTTAGCCCGTGGAAACTAGGTGGTTCTTTGATTTCTATGCCTATCCACCGTACTGCACAATCAATTCTAGCACATATTCTTGTGGATACTTCATGTAGTCTCTGCTGTCAGTTTTCTAAGATGGTGTCTGAATCTATTGTGCATGAAGTAATGCTGAACCAACTCAATACCCCATCTGTAGTTGGGTTTACGTAATCCTCATTGTGTGTAGTTGTTCTGTACAACTGGCCAATCTCCTCTAAGTCCATGCAAGTGGGTTCTACAAACCTTTCCCCTTCTGATGGATCTAGTGGTGCTATGACCCTGTAATTTTTGGATTCAAATTTTATTTTCTTTGTCTTCAAGTTAATTATGGTTTGGTTGTCAAATGCCCAATCTAGACTGAGTAGTGTTGGGTACGGTGTTGTTCCATCTACTATTTCGATGAATTCAAACTCTAATTTAGTGCACACTCCATCAAGATCTACTGTTACTCCTTTCATTCTCCCTATTGGTAGGACCCTATGTTGGTTAGATAGTTTTAATTGGAAATTTGAGTATCCCAATGTTGGCTCTCCCATGCATTGCTATGTTTTCTTGGGTAGCACATTCAATTCGAATCCTAGGTCCAGTATGATGTCTCCCATATTGAAATCCCCAATGTTAACATTCAGTTTAAATTCCCTACTTGTTCTTCTTCTTGTGTGTAGATTATGGATAGTTTTCTGTTCTAGCTTTTGTTCCGTCTCACTGCTACATTTCTCTAGGATGTTTTGCAATATTTTCATAGATGAAGGATCACTTAAGATTTTTATGCATGATTGCAAAAAGTATTTGATAGTACTTACTTGTCCCTTGGGTGGTGTTTCCTTGGTATGATCCAATGATGGTGGCATTTCATATTCTGGGGCTTCATGGACTGGTTGCACAGTGGAAGTTGACGTTCTGTCCACCTTCCAAAATTCTTGTATGGATTCCTTAAAAGTCTCCTTTTCTTTGGGCGCGTCGAACTGATTTATTGGTTCGATGTTCTTCTTTCCCAATGGTTCTGTGCGGGTTCCTGTCGACGTCGTTTCCCGTCTTCACATGTGACTATATTGATGTTCCATCCATCCTCCCTTGCTTTGACTAAAATCCATTGAACATTTTGGTTGTTTTGGTTCCTCTTTTCCTGGATATTTACTAATAGTGTCGGACATTCATCTGTCTCATGATACGATGCGTGAAAATACATACAAGTTGTTGGTGACAATGGGCATTCTCATGCATAATGTCCTAATTGCTGACAATTGTGACATGTGACTGGTCTTCTGCCACGTCTGAAACCTCCTCTGTCTCATCCTCCTCCTTGATAGCTTACCTAGTCCCCTCTCAGTGCATTGTACTATGGTACCTAATTATACTATGTGGTATTATACTGGGGTTACGCCAGGTTGTACTGCGGTTGTGCATAATTGTATGGTTGTTGCACAGTATTGTACTACTGCTACATAGTGTTGTATGGAGCTGGGGCTTGATTGATCTGTGGCGTTGATTGCCCAATCATCATTTCAGCCTGTACCCTGTATGAGTCTGATGTTCTTTCCTGCATCAGCTCCATAGTTCTGCAATATTTGTTATTGTGGCCCACTGACATACAAAAGTTGCAATAAGAATTCTTTGGAACTATCTGGTACTTCTGCATCATCATGCACCATAATCCTCCCTATGGTAGAAGGTTTGGCATGCCTGTTGCCATATACTGCGTGAATGTTGGACATTTGTTCTTGTGTTTTCCTTCCATCCTGCATGTGGTGCACCAAATGACTTTTCGTTTGTCCTTGTTCTTATTCTGGTTCAATTGAAATGTTAGATTATTCAAAGCCTCCTTCAATTCTTCAATAGTTGGGTCCATCTGTTGGTTCTACTTCTCTTCTAGCTTCAAGGCTTCCTATAGAGCCTCAGTCTGCATCTAAAAATTCTACTGTCATAAGGGATATTTTATATGTGGGAGTAGTGAGTTGACTAATAGATGTTGGTGTTGCATCTCGGTGATAAGGTATTTTAGTTTTCCCTTCAGTCACTTGAATCTCCAATCAATCTGCCATACAAACTCTCCTAGTTTTTGTCTTATCTCAATCATCTTGTTCATGTACTGATCCTCTGAGCTTGGCTTATGGAACTCATTAATCAGTAGCTTCTTAATGTCTGTGAGGGTCCTCATCATCCCAAGGGCACTGTTCGTGTCTAGACTCATATACATGTCTAGTGCACAGTCTCTCAACATGATCGATAGCTGCACGAGTTTGGTATCTTCATCAGTGACCTGTTTTTCCTCCTAGATCTTTGCACAAATGAACAAATGCTTCTTAGGTTCTTCTACTACTTATCCTTGAAATTCTAGTAATATGATAGTGGGATTGTGTCCTGCCATTCTAAATACTAGACTGCTACCTCTACCACACAGTGTAGATACTTGACTAGTACTGCTTGAACTGGCTCCTCTAGTTGTTCCTCTTGTGGTAGATGTACTTCTTGTTGTCGGACATCCTTCGAACTTTAGTTTTCTAAACGATGGTGTTCTGTTTGGCGTATTGGTCACACATGGGTTTATGGATTCCACAATGACATTAATATGGAAAGGATGGATGCCTTATCCTCCCATTCTTGGGCCTCTTGTTTTCCTCTCATAGGTTGTGCATAGGATTTCCTCAATTTTCTCCATAGCCCGAAGATCCTCTACCTCTTCCTCATATCTTTCCAAGCCCTCCCTCGTGGCTATGAATCTCTTCTTGGTATTCACCTTATATTGGTATGGTACTCCACTACACGTCATTCCTGATGATGCCAAGATCCACTTAAGATGGTTGTCACCCATCAAGATTGGGTCCAAGAGTTCCTCCTCCTTATTTCCTTTATCCTCACCTTCTTCCATTTATCCTCTCTCTATCATTGCTTCCCCCCTTCCCCCCTGCACACAGAGAAGTCTAGCTATTTGATTCCATTGTCATTACCCCTTTGTTATATAACAATATTTTAATAGAAGTATATAGTGATTGAATGTACCTTCTGTGGGGTCCGCATAGAAATTCTTGCTTTGCTGCGCTATATGACTTCTCTATGTTGACTACAAACTTCGTGATGAAGCCTGCCACAATACTGTCAAGCCAAAAGTCGAGTGCGTGGGTGAATTTGTTGTTCACCGACTGTAAGTAATCAACCTATATTGGGGTCCAATCGAGCTATAGGATCTGGTTCGTCACGTGGTTATATTTCAACCTTAGTATCCACTCCTGCAGTAGGTGGGGAAAATCACAGAAAAATACTTCATGTAAATCCATAAACACATATTTATCCAGATATTTGCGAGGTGTGATGCTAGGGTTTCTATTGTCTTTCTGGGCAAACTCAACCAACCTTCAATTTCTTCTTTCGTGGGGTTCCACGGTCTCAACATTCCCTTCTAATGGCTCAGTGGCTTCTGGTTTCACTCATTCTTTTCTCATGCATTTTATCTCATCTACTCTATCCTCTCTTGTTCCTCTTAACACGACAATGGAACCATTTGTTGGTTTAATGAACTACTCTTCCCTACTACCTATGTTGTTGACCCAGGGTTCATATCTTTCAGGGTACCAACAAAGCCTAAAACTATCGGCTCTTTTGGTAAACTAGAAGGAAACAATGTACACAGAATGCACTGCACAGTCTCACCTGATATAGCTTTAAATGGGTGGCTGTAAGACTCAAGTGTTTACAGCCTAGGATTGAACGAGAGATATGGAATCTGTATTTTGAACCATTTATTATAACTTTTGTTACAAACTACTGTTATTCTCTTTTATATTTTATCCTCCATGGTATATTTTCTTGATATCCCCACAACAATTAACCAAGCAATATAATAACTCATTCATTCATTACACAAAATGTTTAACTACTAAAAGTATGACAAAGATATGCATGCATTCATCACATTACACGGGTATTACCATGGTTCACCCCCTCCTGGGCTACGTCCACAAAGATTTTCCTCTTGGCTCTCTTATTATGGTGGTTATGCAATTCTCATGCCACATTCTTACAAATCTCCTCATATGGGTAAGATCTGTATGAGGTGGACTAGATCGCACCAAGCTCCTCGGCCTACGATCTAATCCTCAAGATCTACCTTCTCTTCTCCACTCTAGTTCAACTTCTTTACAAAAGTAGTTCATCTAATCAAAAACATTACATACCATATCAACCTCTACAAAAGTAGCGAATCAAACCTTCATATGATACCTGCATATCTATATTTATATCTATTGAGCTCTTCAGCCATTTACACAAAACCTTACAAAAACCCTAACCCTACTATCATTAGGTCTTCCTTCTCTGCATGTGTGATTTTCTTCCTTCCAGTTGTCGCCTCCTTCTTGCATGCATGCGTGTTGTGCTTCTGACCAATTGTCGCTTTCCTCTTGCATGCTTTCTTTCCCACATTTTCTCTTCCAACTGTCATTCTTCTTTGAGCACGCTTTCTTTCCCACTTCATCTTGCTACCAATAGGAGGGTACAATTGACAGCCGGGTGAATCGCAATGAGTAGGATAACAAGTCCGAAACCTATCGAGGGTATCAAAAGCAAGTGGTATGGAAGACAACATAGGATCTTAAATGGATTTGAGATCCACGAAGCTCCATAGACAAATGAAATCAGTAGTACTCCCATGATAGATCCTCAATATGTGTTCCCCACTACATTTAGTCTAGCTTTGGTGGGGTTATCTTCATTTCCTTTCCTCACGTGACCTCGTGTTTAGCCCTTGGGTTAGAGGGGGGTCCTAGATAACTTTTATGACATTGGACTTTAACACTCCATAAATTTGACTCCAATGTTTGTTTAATGACCTTGAAGAGTTTTCCTCTCCAACCTACTTCAAGGCCCTAACCCTAAACTAGTTGGTTGACCCTACAAACATAAAAGTCTAGTTAATTTTAGATTTAGTGTTCTTTTTAATGGCTTGATTTACTCAAGGGATATGGTGGTGAAACTAGTGATGTTATAAGAGATGAAAAAGAGGAGAAAATCGAAACTTGGAAGAAAAAATACTTCTAATCAAAAGCAAAGTTTTACAACTAACTCTTTATAAGAAACTTTTCTTTAAATAATGTTTTCAAGATCTTGAAAAGAAGACCTAAAATGAATTTTCACTTGACTACAAGCTACTTATGTTTCAATAAATCAGTAAATAACTTAAAAAATATACTCTTTTTTCTTTTAATGAAAATAACCAATGCTAACTACTTTACCAAACTGAAAAATAAAATCTTTTTTTTTTTAAATTTCTTTAAACAGAAAAACTGAAATAAATATTTTTCTCTTTTCTCAAAGCAAGTGAAAGGGGTAAAAAGAAAACTAAAAAAAGACTGAAACAAATACTTAGCCCACCGCAGATCGCGGGGAATCACTCAAGAAACCAAGAAGGCAAATCTATAATTGAAAAGCTTGCTTAAAACCCTTTCAAGAGTAAACACAAGAAACTCGAAAAGACAAGTAAACTGAATTCTAACCCACGCTATGGCTGTAAAACAAAGAATTTGAACTAAATCAAGAAAATCTGAGAAGTATAAACCTCAATTAGGAAAGAGGTTGGCTTCCTCTTTTCAAAACATTTCCTTAACTAGAGGCATTGGTTGTTGCTTCAACAACCTGTGTATGTACACGGGATGTTTACTAAGAAGAGCGCATATGTACGTGGGCTGACTCAAGGCAGGGTGCGTACAACTCTGTATTTCTTCAAAAAACATAAAGAAATAGACAGTCTTACAGGGCAGGGAGAACTGGTATGGCACCTAAAGGTTACCAAAATCCCCTAAAAGACTTAGACAACTTGCAAGGAACTCGAACAACAGAAAAATCAATCAGACAACCCAAAATCTCCTAATTAACACTAGATGCTATATCCAGTATGGTCGCCAGTTCTATTAGCAAGAAAAACCCACCTTTTATCTACACTAGGGTTCAGAATGTAGGCAGAGAAAATAACCATCTAAAAGAAAATTAATTCTCTATACTACCCCAAACATACCAAAACTATTACAAAGAAAGAAAATAGATGTTGGCATGTTTACAAGAAGAGCGTGCTTGTCATTGATGGCAAGAGCAACAACAACGATGGCATGTCTACAGGAAACAACAATAGCAGTGATAGCATGCTTATAGTTATTGATGGAAAGAAAAACAATGACGAAGCTATGGTTACAGGAAAGAATAGTAGTGACATTGGCAGGTTTATAGTTGGGAGACAACAATGGAAAACATGCAAGCAAGGAAGATCATCAGCGATGATGGCATAGAAATATCAGAAGCATAAAAATGAAGAGAAACAGTGATCGTTGGATCACATTTAGAATTCTCGATGATCGTCATATCTGAATCCAGACAGGAGGAGCGCAAAGATGGAGGACAGATCTCGGGCGTTAGATCTGAGTGTAGGGTCCAACCATCATTGGATTCAGGAGAACCTGCACATTCTTTAAAGTGAAAGGTGAAGTAGGCTTACAAAATACTGAAAGAAGGAGGACCGTCCATATTCAGGAAGGACACATGGTTACAGATCAAAATTTCACTAACTGAGAGGTCAAAGGAAGGAGTGATCCAACCTCTCTAACTCGCGATATGCGAAATCATGAAATAATCCTAGCCATCGGATCGAGGATTGATCTGGACCATTAATTAGACGCAATGAAGGCTGTGAAGTTTCAAAATCATGATAATATCTGGACCATTGGGTCCATAGGAAACGTGGTGAAATATCGTCATTTCGCTGACTGGAAAGTGAAAGGAACGGGGTTCCCTAACCTCTCTAAATTGCGAAATGTGAAACCACGATTTAATCTGAGTCATTGATCAAAGGGAGATCATGGACCGTTGGCCTGACTCCATTTTGGAGTTTCCGATACCAAGAGTTGGAGGTGTCAAGGAAACACTTCATCACAGAAATGTCGAAACGCCGAAATGCGAAACACTGAAATAGCTTCAGATAATTTCAGGGTTTGTGACTTGGAGTGTCGAAACACTTCATCATAGAAATGCCGAAACACCAAAATTCAAAACACCAAAGTACCTTCAGATCATTTTTAGGTTCATGACTTGGAGTTTCAAAACACTTCATCACATAAATGATGAAACGCTGTAATGCGAAATGCCGGAATATCTTCAGATCATTTTGGGATTCGTGAATTGGAGTGTTGAAACACTTCATCATAGAAATGTCGAAACACCGAAATGCATTTTCAAATAAGACTATGGTCATAGCCAGTGGTTACATCTGTGGAAGTTGGAGGAAGGTGCTAACAACTAAACTCCATTTCAGAGATCGCAACTTGGAGAGTCGAGATGCCTCGCAACAGGAATTTGCAACATGCAAAATCGTGAAATGCCAAAATGAAAAATTGCGAAACACCTTTTGGCGCGGCCTGTGGTCACCACTGGTGGTCACGTGAGGGGAACAAGCTAGTGGAGCTAAACTCCATTTCAGAGCTTCGGCAATCGCAACATGAAGAGTCGATACCCTGCATCACAGGAGTCCTGAAGTTGTGAATTGTGAAGTGCTTTGTGGATAAGCGCCTGGTCACCACCGATGGTCATGAGAAGGGAAGGAGCTAGTCCAGCTAAGATCCTTTTTCAAAGAATTGGGGATCGCGACATGGAGCGTCAAGCTATATCATCATAAGCATTGCCGAAATATGAAATGCGAAAGGCATTTTATTTAGGCCCGTGGTCACAGCCAGTGGGCATATAGAGTAAGCGCAAGACCCATCATTTATAATCCAACAGTGCAGGTTAATTAGGAATATGATCAAAGGGTTATTATTTCTCTTCATGATTAATTGTTCAGTTACGATTCAGTTAGCAGAACTGAATCATGGTTCTTGGATGGTTGGCATTTCAGTTGCTGAAGCGTTGTTTTAGGGATTTGAGGGGTAACTGAAGGGGTTGTAGTGTATAAAAGAAACACGTAGTGACTATGTGTGGTTTGTTGTTCTGACTGGAAAATGAGTTGAACTGTAGAAAGGTAAAATTCCGGTATGCGCAGTGTGAAGAAAGCTCAGAGATAAGGAACATAAGCTTAACAGAGGAGAAAAGGTGAAGAGAGCATGCAGAAGGATTGCACATATAGCATGCACAAGGTGCATAGAGACTATAAGAATGTAGAATAAAGAAGAGATGAGTGCTACTGTTGAGAGTGATTCAGGCATGTAGAAGGAGGCAGTGTGCAGTAGCTGAAATACACAGAAGAGGAATGGTCCATTGAATGGACATGGCACACAGAGCATAAAAGGAAGAAGAACAGAATGTGCAAGGCATGTGTGCAGGAAGATAGTGAGGCAGTCAGAGCAGGGCAGTGTAGCAGAATAGTGATGAGACTGGTAAGCCATTGATGAACATTATATCACTATAATCAGTTTCAGTAGCAAAGATTTATATTTCAAGGTGGTTGGGAGGTACTAGGGAGGACTGTTTTCCTCAGAGGTTCAAGTGGGTGCTTGAACACAAGGAGTTGTAGCCTCCATCTGGTTGCAGCCAGAGAAACTAGGGTGGTAGGGTGGTGCAAGGGAGAACATTGGTTCTCTGATATACAGGTTGGTGCATGTGTAACTGGAAGTTGGTGATTCCATCCAGTTGGTGCTGGAACTCTTAGGAAGTTGGTGCTTCCATCCAGTTGGTGCTATAACTCTTAGGGAGTTGGTGCTTCCTTCTAGTGGGTGCTAGAGAAACCATGGACTCGGTGCTTC
>JASDQU010260600.1:1753-15580 GCA_032191745.1 Picea mariana
AACACAATTCTTTTTCTTTGATACCATTTATTAATTATCATTCCATGCATATGCAATGAATATGCAGTTCTAACAACATAAAATGCATGCATAAATATATACGAATATACCATAATAGAGTTAACAAAATTAACCACATAGAAATAATTATAAACACATAAAAGAAACTTATCTTCTAATTAAAATCATCAACTGACTGTAGACCTCAGACGTTCCTCCTATTCATAGAATCTTCTATTCATATGATCTCAATAGTAGGTCACCCTTGAGTTGGGGCTGTGACTACACCAGGGAAAAGGATACCTAATCCAAACTAAGGTCTAACAAACATCACAATAAAGGACAGGCACATGTTCCAACTCTAGCAACAGTTCCTACCCAAATCCTCTCATTCCCAACAACCTGTCTCACCCGAAGTGTAACCATTCTTTGTTCAATAGTCCTTTGGTTGTCCCACTTCCCTTCTAGGGATTCAAGAATAGGTCGATCAAGAAGTCTTAGATCTCCAGGGGCCTTGGAACACAATGATACTCTCAAATATTTCATCAGCCACTAGGCCAACACATAGGGAAACTTAATCCCAACAATTATCTCACCTAAAGAGAATGCTCCATAGGCCCAACAACCTATTTCTTTAGCTCAAACCACCAAGGATTCACTGGGTAATAGAAAACTTCCCAACTCCCACTCTCTCAACCAAGGTACTGATGATTGAATGGAATACATGAGTGAATGAGTGATTGTAAATGAGGATTACACTAAATTTTCCACATTATGTATACATGTTCCTATATTGACACTTTTCACTCTAGGAACTACCTTTTCCTCCACTTGGTGATTCGTTCCCCCACTTAGGAACTTAGGATAAAAACATATTCAAGACTTCAGACTTAGGAATAATATTATTTTATTCCTTGTCTTAATCCCCCTTTGATTTAGTCCCTTTCCCTCTCAAGTCCTAGCCCCCTTTCCCTCTTGTGAAGTCCCATCCCCCCATAGTATTTCATCTAACTTGGTCTGCAATAGTGATGTATTTTATTAATATATATTATTGTGATTACATATTACATTTATTAGTCTCATTGGCATTTCAACTCATAGGATTCCTGACCTAATCACATGGGCACGCTGGCCTTAAATTTTTTATATACAAAGGCACTTTGTCCCAAAACATCCTAGCTAACCAACCTATAAAACATATGTACATTTACAACTTGGTATTTGTCCTAGGTGTAATACATCCCCCCCCACCCTTATTAATTCATTGTCCTTAGTGCATTATATACACATGTATAACAAAATTCTTCAAAAATATCCAAAAAGATACAAGTATTCTTCTCGCACGACATCCTCATGCTCCCATGTTGCATCTTTAGGACCGTAGCAGGTTCATTGTACTTTTACTAGCTCGATGGATTAATTTCAAAGTAGTTTAAAATTCATTTCCAATATGCACATTAGCTAGACTTGGAAGTCACCCTCATGCTCTACCTGGATCACATTCCAATCAATTACATGATTAACATCAATAACATACTTTTTAAGCAAAGATACATGGAATACATTATGAATGAACATGGATGCAAGTAGTGCAAGGATTTATGCAACAAGACCAATCCTTTCTAGGATTGAAAATGGTCCACAATATCTTGCTTCCATCTTTGGACAACTCCCCAATTTAAGTGAAATATTCTTAGGTTTCACTTTCAAGAAGACATGCTCACCCACTCTGAATTCTCTTTGCATTTTTCCTTTGTCTACATAATATTTCTGTCTGTCTTGTGCAACCTTTACATTCTGATTTATTTTCACCATCGTCTCTTCCATTTATCTGAGAAATTCTGACCTAACCATTGCTCTGTCTGTTGGGTTATCCTAACTCACTCGGGTGTTTCACTTTCTGTCATATAATGCTTCAAATGGGCTCATCTTAAAAGATGCTTGATACCCATTATTATAATAAAATTCAACTAAATGTAGATATTCTTCCCACTTTAATGGTTTATCCATCACATACATCCTCAATATATCCTTAATCACCTTATTGACCCTCTCTATTTTCCCATCTGATTCTAGGTGATATGTTGTGATAATTTTAGAATTGTCCCAAATCCTTTAAATATTCCTTTCCAAAAATTTGAAGTGAACTTAGGATCTCTATAAAAAACAATTACCTTAGGCACACCATGTATCCTAACAATTCTCATCATGTAAATCTATGCAATGTTGACTGCCTTGTGAGTTAATTTCATTGGAATAAAATGAGCAACTTTAGTTAGTTTATCCACTACCACCATGATGGATTCATGATGCTTCATTGTTTCGGGTCACATAGTGATAAATTCAATTGTCATAACTTCCCATTTCCACTTAAAAATTGGCAATGGTTCTATCAATGCAACAGAATGCCCGTGCTCATCCTTTACCTTATGACATTCCAGACATATGACTATACAATAAACCACCTCTTTCTTCAAACCTGGCAAAAAATATTGGCTCTTTACAACTGCAATTGTTTTTTGGTATCCTAGGTGCCCAACATTAGGCACATTATGCATTTCTCTCAGCACTATATTTTTCAGCTCCTGATATTTAAGAACATATACTTTTCCCTTGTAGATGAGGATTCCATCCTCTCTTAGCTCATAGTCTTTAATTTTCTGCTAAAAATTACCTTTCCATAATATTTCTTTTGTTTGCATATAATGTTGATATGATTTTTCATCTTCCAAAATCATGTCTTTCAAATCATATTTATACATGGTAATGGATGTAGCATGCATTTCATGCACTCTTCTGTTGGGTGCATCAACTGATTTGTTCTCTTTTCCTTTGATATCATTTATATCAAAATCATACTCACTAAGGAATTCCAACCATCTAATTTGTTTGGTATTCAATATTGGTTGTCTAAACAAATATTTCAGACCACTACGGTCTGTACTCAACTCAAATATTTTAACCATAAGATAATGCCTCCGCGTCTTCAAGGAATGAAACATGGCTTCCATTTATAAATCATATGTGGCATAATGCCTCTCATGTTCCTTCAACTTCCTTGACTCATAACATATAACATTCCCAATTTGGGTAAGGACTCATCAAATCCCTTCCTTGTAGGCATCAATGCACACAATCAAATCTTCATTTGGATCATAAATCCTCAAGATTGTTTCACTTGTGAATACATTCTTCAAGTGTTGAAAACTTTCTTCACATTCAAAGGTCCATTCAAACTTCACACCCTTCTTTTGCAAAGAACTCATTGGATGTGCAATCATTGAAAATCCTTAAATAAATCCTCTATAATAACTTACAAGTCCCATGAACGATCTCACCTCTGAGAAATGATTTGGTGTTGGACATCCTCTAATGGATTCTATATTCTCAAGGTCCATTTCTATTCCTTCCTCTAAAATAATATGGCCCAAATAATGAATTTGTCTTTGATAAAATGAACACTTTCTTTGCTTGGAATACAATTGATGCCCCTTAAATACTTGTAGCACCATCCTCAAGTGTTTATCATGCTCTTCTTCAGACTTAGAGTAGATAATTATGTCACCCAAGAAGAGAATGAGAAACTTATCCAAGTAATTTATGAAAATACTATTCATCAAACACATGAAGACAACTGGTGCTTTTGAAAACCAAAATGGCACCACTGTAAACTCATAATGGCCATACATTTTCCTAAATGATGTTTTGATAACATCTTCTTCTTTAATCCTCAGCTGATGTTATCCTGACCCGAGGTCAATCTTGGAGAATATCTTTGCATTTTTCAATTGATAAAAAATATCATCTATCCTTGGAAAATGATACTTGTTCTTCACAATCAACTTATTCAATTATCTGAAATCAATGCATAGCCTCAAGGTTCCATCCTTCTTTTTCACAATTAACACTTGGGAACCCCAAGCTCACACACTTGGGAACCCCAAGTTCACACACTTGGGTGTATATAAACCTTCTTCAAAAGTTATTCAAGTTGCATTTGAATTTCCTTTAGATCTGGTGTACTCATCCTATAAGGAGTCTTGGACATTGGGGCAACTCCAGACATCAAATTGATGGAGACATATATATCTCTCTAAATAAAAGCTCATAATATTTCAAGATTGGATAATCTTCAATACTTCAAAATTTATCCTTAGTTTCCTCTTCCATATGGGCTACATAAATTTGACATCCTTTCTTGAAGCTTCTTTTCAGCTGCAAGGCTGAAATCTCTCTGATAGATACTGCCCTTGGAATACCCTAAACTATTCTCAAGTTCCCTTCCTCATCCAAACAAGTGAATGACTTGTTGTAGAAATCCATGAAATCATGATGCTTATCCAACCAATCCATACCAATTAATAAATCATATGAACCCAAAGATATGATATTCAAATATACCTTTGTGCTCAATCCATTCATTTCCATTGGAAAATCCTTAACCAACTCATTGATTCTTCTTCTATCTCATGTAGCTAATTGAACCAACCAAGATTTCCCATGTTTGATTATTTGCAAATGAAATCTCTCAACAATATTGGCATCAATGTAACTATGGCTAGCTCCGAAATCAATTAAAACAATTATAGGTTGATCATTGATCTTACCTTCCACTTCTATCATATGAGATTGAAATTCAGCTTGATTTTTTTCCAAGGATGAATATATCCTTGACATGCTTCTACTCATTTATTCAATTGTATCATCCTATTGTACACTGTGAATGTTAAATCCTAGGTTTTCACCTCTTCCTTCTACTCATCAAACCATCATGTTCATCTATCAACCTAGACCTTAGTTAGTTTTTCTTCTTCACTGTGTGTTAAGTCAATTTGTTTTATGCCTCTCCCTTCTTTGCTTATGATTAGTTGTTTTGATTTTTATGAGATTAAGTCAAGTCTTGATTTTAATTTGGATAAGTTCTATCACCATGGTTTATGTCACGGATGGATCACAAGATAATTAGCCTAAGTCTACAAGTGTAAAACTGTTGATTGCAAGAATGCCAACATTTTTGCAATCAACATACAAACTCCATTTTATGAGTTTTTATGGTTTAAAAAATATTTCAAAGTTTGAAGAAAAGTGATTTGGCACCCAAATCGTGCTTGTTGACGCTTGAAAACGCAATGATGAATACTACTCGCAAATGGTTTCCAAGATCTATTATTTATTATAATAATAATAATACACTAGTAGGTGGGATCCCCTTGAGGACTAGTGGCGCTATGGTGGATATGATGCACTCATATCTTGTTGCTATTGTGATGATAACAATTCATTCTTCTACAATTGATGGTTCAAATTATGGTTTAAAATGTTTTGGTGATATAAGATGATGGTTGATTATTACATGGAACTGTATTGTTTTGATGTCCATTCGCAAATGACATTAAGGCTACCTTATAGATAAAAGAATCATTATCGGTTTGGTTTGATATTGTAATTAAACATGGTTAATTGTTTTACTTATGATCTTGGAAATGGATGATATGGGAAATTTTTCGAATTAAAGGACTATATACAAGCCCTAAGGTTATGTGTAATTGTGAAAAAAAGAGGGCGCATAAGCCCTTGCTGATAGACTTATGCACTTGTTAAAAGGTATATGTGGAAGCACATGTGATAATATTATGGCACATTGAAATTGTTAAAAGATTTTGACATTACTTTGGGTGGTGCACTATGTAAATGGATATGGAAATGGCATATTTGGTTGAATTAATGGTTAATTTTATGGTGGATTGGCTGGCTTGTACATTGAATTGAATAAGGTTGGGGAAGGAAGCGACGTGAATTTACTGCATGTCACTCAAAAAACCCTTAAGGCCCGTCACCCTAGCCATACTTGCATTTGGTTTTTTGGCGTTGGTGGTTGTTGATGCTCCACGATTTTCGGTTGTGAAGAAAGTTATAGGCTAATTCTTTCTCTTGAGCAAGTTTTTCCAGGTATGGTTCCTTATTTTTCCATCCATGATGTTTCCTCTACGTTATGAATCGATTTTTGGCTCAGAATGGCTCCAGGTCTGTGTTTTTCTTAAGTTTTTTTAGAATGTGTAGGAGTGTTGTGCTTATGGTTTCTTCTGGTGAATATTTTGATGGTTGACATTTTGGAAAAAGAGAAATGGTAATACTTTGTTGTGTGTAATCTGTGTGTGAGTTTATTGGATAAATATAAAAAGAGGCATGCTTGGTCAGCTTGAGTTTTTGGGTCTGGCCTTCTGTGGAAATTTATGTTTTGATTGGCAAGCTATGAGCTTTGCACATTGGTTTTGCAACCAGTCGTGGTGTTAATTTTTACCACTCCTTTTCGTCTATGTGGTCGATATGTTTGTTTCTTTGAGTTGCAATGTGAGCTGTTAAGAGTTGGAGTGTTTCTCACCATGTCTTGTTCGAGCCCCGAACTGTTATGTATTATGGAATTGCCCTCATTATCGTTGTTGCTTGAAATATTTGCACAGTCGAGTTTAGTATCACCCAGAACTTTAATGGAATCTTTGTATGTGCTTTGGTTTCCCACTGGTTGTGCTCGGGAATTCTCTTCACAGTGTTAAGAGTTTGTTTCCTCTCGTTCTCTATTGAGGGTGGTTGACTGCCATGTTTTGGTAACCCTCATTGTCAAGGATATTGTTAGAGGTTATGTGTCTGTGGTGAATTTCAAAAGGGCACGGGATGTCTGTGTCTTCAAAGACTATCCCTTGATTGAGCCATCTGTTGTTACTTCTTTGTGATAATTTTTTAAAAGGCACAAGATGTCTGCATCCCTGAGGACTTATTCATTTGGTTGAGCTATTGTTTCTTACTTCCATTTGTTGTGTTAAACCCTAATAACTATCTTGATATCGTTGCAAATCCAGTCGAAGGTTAAGAGAACTGTGTGTTTGTTTGGTCAATTGGGCACGATTTGGCTCTGTCTCTCGTTGGGAAATTTTTAAAAAGAAGTCTGTAGATGTTAAATTTATGAGAAGCTTGAGATTAGAGTTGAATTTTATTGATTGAATGCTATTTCAAATCAATACTTATGCTGATTTTATTGGATGAACACTTGTGTGTGATTGAATTGAGGCACGATTATGAGTTTTAATGCCTAGTTGATTATGTCTAAACGTGTTTGGAAATCGACAAATGGTGGTTAATACTGGGCCTATTCTTATTTGAGTTTGAAGAATAAATATTGGATGTGTATGGATGGAATCACTGTGCATATTTCTATTTGATTTTAAAAGGAAAAGGATTTATCATTTGAATATGAATGACTGTGGCTCAACAAATTATTATGTTATCATAATATGGCATTTTGGTTATCATGAATGCTATATAAATATTGTATAGATGCAAGGGCTACTGTAATTGAGTATTTCTGGGAACATAAATTGTTTTTTGAATTCAACAAGCATTATGTAAAGAAGTGTCAGTTAAATGGTTTTGGTTTTAAAATTAAATGCTTATTGGATTATGAGGTATGAACATAGTTATGGTTGTTGTTTGATTTGATTTATTTTTATGAACAATATCCATATTTTATTCCCTCTCATACTATCAATTTTTCGCTCATTATACCCCCCTCATAATCCCAATTTCATTTTTACATGCCCTGTTCTACAAACTAAATTTAAAAACTTTGTATAACAATGATAAATAATATGACACAGTAATAGGTGGCAGCTGATATTTTTGGTATTTGATTGCACATTTAAATTATTTAATGAATTGTTGAGAAGTACTCGTGTATTTTTCCCCTCTCATTATATCACTTTTTCACTCTTTACTACCCCTCCAGATGTCCCATGAACCCTATTCATCTCCTGCTCACTTGGAAATTATTAAATAATTTTTTATGGATGGATTTGCATGTGTCTTGTGTCAATTTCTGAGCTAATTATTGTTTCATGCAAGCATAATGTCATTTATGGTCTGTTAAGGGCTAGTTATTGATGAATTGCTGCATACAGGATGAGTTTCTTCAGTAGGGGCAACCGTGGAAGAAATAATAGAGGAAAAGGTAACTGGAACAGAGGGCCTAGAAGGCCTAGATTATATATTCATTTTGATGCTGACCCCCAAGAGTTGAACCAACTATTTCAAGTTGGGTTCTTCAACTGGATTGGGAAAGGGATAGTTCAACCCTAACCATAGAGACCTCCCTTCCAACCTCAAAATATCCCTAGTATTCCTGTGCCTCCTCATGCGTCCTTGCAACCAGAAGTTCTTGCAAATGATGGATGGAAGGAGATTGTCAATCCATAAGTCTCTCACCATCGTGGCTGGCCCAATTTTTCATTACCCCCTCCACCACCTGTAAATCCCAATGTTCAAATTACCCTTATGCATTCACCCGTTCAATCCTCTCATGCTAGCAAATAGCTTAAAACTGATGTCCCCCATGTGCAAGATAAAGGAAAAGCTATTGCCTCCCCTTCCTCTCCTTCAAATGACTATTCAAAATCAATGTCCTCGCGTATGCATCTGAAGGATGATTGTTCCCATGTATTTAGTGAGATACAACCTCAAATTTCAAATCAACCAAAGGCTACTTCTAGGAAGTCAAAGGGGGACAATAGTGATAAAAGAATCATTGTCTCTCAGAGTGGCAAGCATAGATTTAAATTTATGTGTTTTTATGATTGAGTCATTGAAGACAATGTTCTGCAGGAAGTTTTGGACAACAAGCTATTTTATGGGATTATGTGGATATTTACATATTTTTGGATATAATTTGAATTATTTCTGATATTTAAATATTCAAATTTTGAAGGTATTTAAGGGAGTTACAAGGTGGCATGTGTTTAAATGATTATCCAATTGTGTTTGATTTTATAGTTTGAAAAGAATAAAAGAAGGGATTCACAAGGGGTCCCACTTACCTAGTTATTATTAAATAAAGACCCTTAACTATTATTATTATTATTATTATTATCTCTCCTAAACTAAATTAGTTAAGTTAAATTAACTTAACTAAAAAAAGTAGGTGAACTAGTTTAACTTTTTTGGAAGGCATAAAATCTAAATGAGAAGAAGAAACAAAAGGATAATAGAAGGACAAAGCAAGACCAAGGTTGTCTCTTTTGTTTTCATGAGATAGTTCAGTATTCATTCATTCTTGAGTTATTCAAAGCCTAATTCATTTTTTTGACAACAGGGTCCTATTGTAGAAAGCAAGGTTCAAAGTTGAACCATATCATTCAGATGCTTGTTTTAGAGGTGTTGATCTATCTTTGATAGTCTATGTATACTTTTCTATTTATGGATTAAGTTTCATAGGTGATAAAGGATATTGTGTAGACTCAAATTGGTAGTAGTTTATGGCAAGCTGATCCAGATTATAAAGTTCATTTTTTACTTCTTGTCAAAGTCCTTTTGTATGGTTTGCATCGGGGATCTCTAAATTAGAATTTGGTCCATGCCCTCATAGGGGTTTTGTAAAGAGAAAAAAAACTTTTGATATTTGGGAATGAAATAAATCAGATTGTTATTCTGTCTCATTTGTGTGTATCTACGATTTGGTCACTTTTGCTTTTCGATCTCCATATTTACTTTATGTAATGTGCATATGTTTTAGAAACTAAAATAAAATTTATTTTATTTTTGCAACATTCTTTTCATTAATAAATCAACATAAGCCCTAGTACTTAATACTTCTGGATTGGGAAATTATTTATGAGGCTATAAAGCATAGGGTGATATTCCCGACTATCTTGTCCTAGCCAGACAAGATTAAAAAATGCTTGAGTAAGATAATTCATATCTTTTCCTCAACATTTATTTGGCGACCATATTGAGGATATATTACATATCTCTTTGGTTGATTGAATTCACATTATCATTGAATATTTTTATGTTTCTTCTTTTGATTCTTTGACTGTTTTCTTTTCTTCTTGACAATATCGGTTACAAGGAAACCCAATATTGAGCCTGGTCTTAAAGATCAAACCAACATTTATCTAACCTTATTCAATACCATCTTAGAGACTGCTAATACCCAGGTTGAGATTGAATGCTTGTGGGAATTAATTGAACAAGACACAAGTGTTCAGGAACCCTAGGAGGCCAACCAAAGGCATTCTAGGAATCAACTATAATCTCTCTTCCCTAAAGTTGTGATCCTCTTTTCATGTCCTTAAATCCTAGTATCTCTAAGAGAAGAAGAGGATTGTCTCCTGTAATCACTCCTATCAGTGAAATAGGAAGAAAGAACATTATTTTGTCGGCCCAACAAGGCCCTTTAAGGAGAACTGTGTTTGATTCAGCTAGTTCATCTTTCTCACTCCCACCCATCATTCAAAAAATGGAATATGGAGGTGGCTCTGATGGCACTAGAGGTGCCTCAACTTCTCAACTTCTCAACCCTCGACCTCATCAGTGATTGACAACTTGTATAGTCATCAAATTCCAGTCCAATCAACTACAAACCCTGCCAAGGTCATTAAAAAGTATGGGCTCTTTCAATTCGAAGAGGATTCTACTACTACCCCACGACATGTATCCTCCCCTCTAAAACTAACACCTACTACTCGTCCACTTCCTAAATTCAAAGAGCATCTCCCTAAGTTTTCTGGAAATAACACCGTCACTTCAAATGAACACTTGGTTTCATTCTCTAATGCCTGTCACAATATAGGATCTAATGACAATGATACTTGTATGCACTTATTTGTTAATTCCCTGGAAGGGAAAGTAGCAACATATTTCTTTGATATTCCTCCCAAGATTCTTTCCACTTGGGAAGAGTTAGTTTATTGGTTCAAATCAACTAATGGGCAGTATAAGAGCCCAACCAAACAATTACGAGAATACAATAACATTGCGTATAAGAATGGTGAGACTATCAAGTCTTTCAACTTACATTTCACCAAGTTATATAATTAGATTCCCGAACTTATTATCCCCCAGAACCAAGCTGATTTTATGCATTACTATAATTCCCTACCTTCCCCTTATCATCATAGGCTTGAATAAAAATCCATCGAAAACCTTGGTTCCACTCTACATACTTGTTTAGAGTATGAAGAACAACTTGAAAGAACAAGTCTTCCAAGGGAGACTCAATTAAACAAACATACATGCCTGCTCTCTTATAGCTTGTACACGATATGAATAACCGAATGATAGCGTATGAGAAGAAAGGAAATGTCCCTTCACTTACTCCTGGAGCCTCATCTTCTTCTTCACCACCCTTTAGAAATTCAAATGAAAACAACTCTAAGTCTAAATCCATCATGCCTCGCAGTTGGTGTAACTTTTGTGAGGAACACCATGAGGAAAGTACTTGTGAGGTAAAGAAGAGTGTCAGAGATAAAATATTTGGTAAAAGGCCTGAAAATACCATTGTTGTTCTAGATTTCGCAGAACCAAAGGATGTCATGATCATAAGTACCAGGAATAAATCCTATGCTTCAAAAGGAAAATATGATCCCCCTCGTACTTCTTCTAGCCCAAGCTCAAATTCACCAAATGCTAATGTACAAGTTACTAAAACTTCTGACAGTCAATGAAATTCATCCCCTTTTCCCTCTTCCAAATACAACATTCTCAATTGATTGGCTAATATCAAAGCCGATGCTATTCTTCTGGACATGGTTGTCATCCCTGAGAAACAAAAGCATCTAAAATATTTCATGGAAGGAAAAAATTCCATCGTAGCTGATCTCTTTGAAGAGGTAGACAAAGAGGACTCAACTGTAAATAAAGTAGGTGTAAATAATTTTAGACACTTTGTAAAAAAACCTCCATTTTTCATTTCTGTAAAGATTATGGACAAAATAGCCCATTGTTGTTTGATTGATGATGGTTCGGGCCCGAGCGTAATGTCGAAAATTATTATGGAAGAGCTAAGCTTGTCTTGTACAAATGAAAATGCTAGAAGCATGTTCTCTTATAATAGTTTACAACAATCGACCATAGATGAGATCAAGGATGTGACTTTGGTTTTGTGTGTGAATCCCGAAATAAGGACAACCCTTAATATTCAGGTAATTGACATGCTAGTGAGTAATTATTCAATTATCTTAGGAAGAGACTGACAAGCTTTGATGAGTGGATACTTCTCGCTCGACGTGACACACTTATATGTTCCTTGGAATGGGAAAAATATCATAGTCCTAAGGGAGGGAAGGATTTCACCTTATATAGAAAGCATCCCACAACCTAATGTAAATTATATCGAAGAGGACCTAGGAGTGTATTCCATCTTTGAAGACAAGGACAACACTACCTTGGAACAAATTGACCTAGAGGATGGGATGTTGCATATTGTAAGGTAGCTAGAGAGGTAGTGGGGGGGGCCTAGAGGGCCCATAGTGATAATAATGGAGGTCATTCAATGTAAGGTGGACTAGGTCCACTATATTATTAAATAAGACCCACTATGGTAGTTAGATATAATAAATGTAAGAGGACTTCTTAGAAGGTTCTACTTCTAGAAGATTCCTCCTCTAGAATGTTCTTAGGAGATGATAGCACTATATAAAGGGGTTCAAGCAATGTAATGAGACATGAAGAGAAGTATTGTATTTGGAGCGGTAGCTCAATAGGAGAATGCCCCCTTGAAGAGGCAAGTGAACAGGAGAGGATCCCTTCCATAATAGGATCCATTGTATGGTGTTTCCCTACCTCAAGGGTTTGGTAATAATAAAATGTGGTTTCTTCTATATTTCTCTTTGGATATATTTTGTATTCAGTATTTGTGGTGATTATATTTTTATATCTACCTTGGTTCTTATCAAGTGGTATCAGAGCACTTTCCAGGGCCGGAGTTGTGGGCAACTATTTTTTATTTTTGCAGATTTTTTTTTCGGAGAAGAAAAAAGAGGGCCGCGACATTACAGACATTTTCAGTATAATTTTGTATAAAATTTGCAGAAAAGGATTGTATATCTGAGTTCCTCTCATAAAAACACCTAAGTTAAAAAAAAAAATTGTCCGAAACGGAGTTCGGAAGGTCAAGATATTGAGGTTTTAAATCTGCAATTTTTCAGGGTTTTTTCTGCGGACGGCGGCGCGATTTATTTTTATTTCTGTAGCATTTGAAGGATGAATTTGCCCAAATAAATTACAAATCTGATTTCTTCTCACAATTTCACCCAATTTAAAAAAAAAAATCAGCCGAAACGGAGTCCGGGAAGTGAAGTTATGAGCATTTCAAGTTCAGCAGTTTTTTAGGGTTTTTCTAGAAAAAGCCACGATTTTCTGCCGAAACTTCTTGGGTCTATTTTTTGAGTTTTTTCATGACGGATGCAGGACCGAAGAGTTCATAGGGTGCTCAGATGGCTATTTCATCTCAAACCTTGAAAGAAATTCTTGAATCATTCAAAGCCCAATTGGATGATAGATTGGATGCATTTGCACATCGCCTCACAAACAACTTCACACATGGCCTCACAGACAGCCTCACACATGGCCTCAATGATAGTTTTTATAGTATTCAATATTCATTGAACAACGTGCAGGAGAGATTTCTTATGCAGAGCCTCATGAATGAATATAATCAAGAAATATATGTTTGGTATGATTTTGAGGATGATTGTGATGATTGGTAAATGGATAGTTGTCATTTCTGGGATTACAACCACTTCCATATTTTATTTGATGACTCTACTCCACCTTCTGTAGAGAACATCAATGTCCCAGATCAGGAACTAGTTACTAGCGTTCATTCTGCATATTCTACAGTGGTATTATTCCTTCCAGATTCTGCTATGACCCTTTTCCACTATGTGGATGGATCTTCTTATTTGGATCCACATGATAGGTGTCAGTCTTTGGAGCATCATTTGGAGTTGGTTATTGGGTTCCAAAATCTTCTACGGGGAGTTCACATGAGCACTTGGA
>JASDQU010260601.1:0-15667 GCA_032191745.1 Picea mariana
TATTGTGAATGTGGAAATTTGGGGAGAAAGAAGTATATCCAGTGAGCCTATGGGCGACAGAAGCATCCTTCCAGGATTTAGGGAACCCGAACTAGGAGAAAGTTCTCTTGGTGTTGTTATGGATACATTGTTTCCTTCTTACAGAGAAACTTTGTCTCCTACACCTATCCTTACATATCAGGGGAGGTCAGTAGTTAGAGGAATAGGGCCTATTGGAGATTCTGGATCTTTTGAAAGGACTGGGGAGGGTTCTGGGAAGGAATTTTCCTAGTCGAGGGGTTTGAGCTATGAATTCTCTCCTATTAAAACTAGGAGTGCTCGCAAAAAAGCAGAATTTGTTTCAACTACTCATGTTTTTCAATTTAACAACTTCTTTGATAATGGGGCGCTTAGAGGCATGAAATTCATATCCAGGGAAAAATAATGATCTTGCTCTCCTTAAATATCATAGGGGTGGGGGCGCCCTAAAATCTGCTTCCATGCGTAGACTACTAAATAGGACAAATCCTGATATTATTTTTCTACAAGAAACTTTGGTTGATGAAAAGAAGGCTAGAGATTTCATGAATTCTTTTTGACCTGCTTGGTTAGCATGTGATGTTAGCTCGGTTGGTAAGTCTGGGGGAATACTAGCGACATGGGATCCAAATAAGTTTGATCTAGTTCCTTACTTAAGTTGTGGTGGTATTTTTATGACAGGTACATGTTATGAAAATAAAAGGACGCTCTCTCTTTTAATTTTTTATGGACCTTGTTCAGACAGAAAATCTTATTGGGACAAGGTGGTCAATAGGGGTATGCTAGCCCATAAAAATCTGATAGTAGCGGGGGATTTTAATTTCACAGTTAATGTTGGTGAGGTTTGGGGAGATTCAACTTATTTCGATCAATTGGCAGGGTATTTTAAAGATCTATTTCAAGGAAATATGTTTGTTGATATATTACCAGATGAAGTAGTTCCAACATGGCGGAATGGAAGATCTGGAGCTGAGTGTATCTCTAAAAGATTGGATCGGAATTATTTGTTTGAAGATCTCTTGAGCAATGTTGGTAGTTATAGGTCTTGGGTTTCCTATCCATATCTATCGGATCATGCTCCTGTTATCTTGCAACTAGAAAATAACATTCATACTATAGTCTATCCTTTCAAATTAAATCCGATGTGGTTGAGAGAAGAAGATTTCTCTCATATAGTTCATGAAGTCTGGCATGATCAACAATTGTTACAAGAATCTGGGGTACAACGAAGACTAGTTTGGAAATTGAAAATGTTAAAACAACGAGTAAAATTATGGGCAAAACAACAAAGATTGCGGAAACATTTAAAATTAGAAAAGTTGGAGGAGGATCTCCAAGCCTCATATCAGGAGAAATCTTGGGGTGTGAGGAGATTAGAAGTTGATTGCCACATAAAGTCTTTAGAGGAAGAGAAAAATAAATTTCTTCTAACAGAAGAGGAACTTTGGAGACAGCAGAGTAGAGCGAATTGGATTAAAAGAGGAGATCAAAACACGAAAATTTTTCATCAAATTGCCATTTTTAGAAGGAACAACAAACATATTTGGGAAGTTATGGATGAGAACGGGCAGGTCCATTTTGGACAAGAGACTCTTAAAAACGAGGCAAACAAATGTTTCAAAAGTTTTTTTGAGGATTCGGACCACTCTTCTATTACTGATCAGGTTTTATCAGCCAGACTTTATCCATGTTTAGTCAATGAGGAGGATACTTTGCTTCTTGAAAGACATTGTACCAAGGAGGAATTATGGGATGTTCTCAAAGTTTTTGTAAAGGACAAAAGTCCAGGTCCTGATGGTTGGACGATCGAGTTCTTCATTCACTTCTTCGATTTGGTAGGGGATGATTTGTTGGAGGTTGTTGAGGATTCCAAGAATAGAGGTGAAGTGGTAAGAGCTTTAAATTCGACTTTTCTGGACCTCATTCCAAAAGTCAACAAACCTTCTTCGTTTGGAGACTTTAGACCTATAGCCTTGTGTAATTTGTGCTATAAACTTATAGCAAAAATCATTGCAAATAGGATTAAACCTATTCTCTTTTGGACTCTGTCTGGAGAGAAATTGGGGTTTTTAAAGGGAAGACAGATTATGGATGCCATTGGCACGGCCCAGGAATGTTTGCATAGCATCAAGATGAAAAATTTGAAGGCTTTAATTTTGAATCTTGACCTAAAGAAGGCATATGACTATATTACTTGGGATTTTTTAAGATTGACCTTAATACAAACAGGATTTGGTCTATTGACCACCAATTGGATAATGAGTTGTGTGATCAGTGCATCATATGCAGTTCTGATAAATGGGGAGACTACTTATTTTTTCCAGAGTGGTAGAGGATTGAGACAAGGATGCCCTTTATCTCTATTGTTGTTTATTTTAGTGATGGAAGGTCTTAGTCTGCTTCTAAAGAAAGGCCAAGTCGAAGGGAAGCTGATGGGCATGAAGGTCTCCAGATTAGTAAAGATTCTCCATCTTTTTTTGTGGATGATGTACTTATTATGATTAGGGCTTCACTTTAGGAATGGAATGAGATTGATAATATTATAAATATCTTCGGCAAAGCGACAGGTATGATGTTAAATCTAACAAATTCAACCTTTCATCATTCTGGCATTCAAGGGGAGGATTTAGAAATTTTCAAAGAAGTCTTCCCATACAACTTTGTTGACCTCTCTGAAGGATTTAGATATCTTGGATACTTTCTAAAGTCTAGAAAATACAAAGCTGAAGATTGCAGATGGTTAATTGCAAAATTTGAAAAAAGGATTGGTCATTGGTGTAATAGGTGGCTTTCTCTAGGTGGGTGCTATGTTCTTATTAAAGTTGTACTTGAAAGTCAACCGGTTTATTGGATGGCCTTGGTTATTATTCTTGTTTCTATTCTCAACAAGATTAGACAATTAATGTTTAGTTTCCTTTGGTCGGGATGTAGTGAAAAACAACATCTTCAACTTTGTAGATGGGAGAAAATTGAAAAACCAAAGCTTTTTGGTGGTTGGGGTTTACGGAACATCTTTATTTTTAATAGAGCGTTGGCGGCTAACTCTCTGTGGCGTGTGTTGATGAAGGATGGTATCTTACATAGGGTCATAAAAGACAAATACCTCCCTTACTGCTCGGTAGCAACTTGGCTCAGATCGGCTACTCATAGAATGACTTATGCTTCACAAACCTAGAAAAATTTATTAAAGTCATTGCATCTTATTACACATTGATTGAGTTGGAGTCCTGGGTCTAGTTATTTGGTTTTAATAGGAAAATATATGATCCTGGGACTCGGGAACACCTATTTTCTGTCTCAAGAACTCATTTTTTCTTTACAGCAGAGGAACATAAGCTTCCTCTATCATGCTAGAGGAATTATTCGACCAAGCACTATCTCCTCGCAGTGGAAAGATAGTGGCGAATTTGGTCTCACCGGAGATTTGGCAAAGGAATGGGATTTATATTGCAGGGCTTTAATTGGCTCGGGGGTTCAGCTACAGGACAAATCTGATGAGCTAAACTGGAGTGGGGGTGATAAGTTAGGTATACTATCTGTCAAAAATGTGTATTGTGCCTTAGCTTCAAAAATTTGGCAGCAACATATTGTTGGATGGAGGAGAAAATGTTGGACCTGGTATTTAGCTCTAAAAAATAAAATTCTCATCTCATTATCTGTGGAAAACAAAATACTTACATGGGATAATTTACAATGTAAAGGATGGGAAGGGCTTAGTATTTTTCATTTATGTTCAAAGGAACCAGAGATAGTTAAGCATCTGTTGGTAAATTGCATATTTACTCAACAAGTATGGCGCAGAACTCTAAGAGGGATAAATATAAGGAATGTTTGGGAGGGGAATAATTTAAATGATTGTTATGAAATTTGGATAAAGTAGGAGCCTAAGTACCCTAATATGCCCTCCATTATTAGTTGGCACGTTTGGTTGGAACGTAACAAGGTAATTTTTGAAAATGGGATTCCTTCTATATGTTTTGTAGTATTCAAGTCTCTTGGAGGTATTGATAGACTTTCATATTCTCAGAAGGTGCCTACTGTCCAATCCATTAAGACATCATCCCAAGATTTGGCTATTGTGGGTTGGTTTGATAGAGCAGCACACTCAAATGGACAACAGAGTGGTTCAAGGGGGGTGATTAGGATTAATGATCAAATTGTTTACAAATGGACTTTCAATTGTGGCACAGGTACCAATACTAGGGAATAATTATTAGGAGTCTGGGCAACTCTTTTTCTGGCATCTCAGTTGCATATTGTTGATATACAGGGGTTTGGTGAATCTAGAATAATAATTGACTGGTTAAATTTCAAAGGGAAATTGCAGGTAATTTCCCTAGATTGTTGGAAGGACAGTATCAAAGATCTTAGCAAAACTTTCAGATCAATCTGCTACTCTCATATTTATTGAGAATTTAATAAGGAGACATATTTACTATCCAAGAAGGCTATTCAGATGCAAGAAGGAAAAATTACATATAATCAATGGGAAGAAGGAAATGAGGGTCCTACCCTGTTCCTTAATCTATATTAGACCATCTCTGAAGTTATTATTAGTACTTAAATGAATAGAACCTGCTAAATCATTAGAGATAGTTTTTTGTTTACACATTTTTGGAAGAATAAGTGTGGATAGTTGGTGGACTTAGACTTATGTAATGGTTGTCATAACCTTCAGCCTGTGTGCTAGATATGGGTGTCTTCCATCAGTTATATCAGGGAGAGTTGTAGGTACTAACTTTTGGACAAGTTATGTCATTGTTTTGTATACAATTATATATAATATAATGAGTAATTTTCTGTTGGAAAACATTTATACAGGTATACGAACAAATAAGTCATGATCATAAGAAATATTCGTACATTTAGGTATTGTATGGACAAAATAGTAATGTGAAAGTGTATTCATAATTTTGGTATTTGAAAGTGACATCTTAGTGATATCTTTCGTTTTATCCATTCATTTTAGGGTGGTCTTATCTATTTACTTTAAGGTTATATATATTATAAGTGTCATCTTTATTGCACTGCGTTTGGCAAGATATATTGTAATTGCTTTTAAGTCAAAATCTTTTGACTTTGAATTAGTTGGCAAATTTTTAAGTTAACTTTCAAAGTTTAACATTAGAACTTCAAAAATAACAATTTTAATTGTATTATAAAATTAATTATTTATTATTTCATTGATTGAGAATATTGAAATGACAATTTTTATGTGGTTTTGGTACCTTTTGTTAGATCAAAAATTAAGAAAAAACATTAAAATGTCAAGTGGTCTTTCATTATTACCATCAATTTCTTTCTTAAATAGCATTAAAAATTGTACTCTCACCTACTTGAATTCGTATCTTCACATCCTATCAAATAATAAATTATTATTTAATTGTTCTTTCTACTATAATCCACATCATATCAAAGCTTTTTTGCTATAAAAGTGAATCTCCTCTTCGTCTAAACCCCCCTCCTGAATTTCGCGGATCAATCATGCGCTCAAACAAGAGCATGCCATATGGTTTTCACTTTGTGGAAAATTGGCCCAAGACAAATAGAAACTAGCATACCCCCGAAGTGGGGGAAAGGGAGCGCAGAAAAAAACTAAGTAACATATGTTTTTATGACCATCATAATATTTAGTGAGAGAACAATCAATGAAACAAAGATAATATAGAGAAATGAATAGTGTATAATTTTTTCCAAGTATATCGTAAAACAAAAAATTTAGATATCATCTAATTACAAATTTGATATGAAAATGCAATAAAATAGATGACAATCTTTATTATCATCATTAATCACTAATAAATACAAAACCATGTCATTGATGTTAGCTAGAATTAATTTTACATTAATTATTTGTAAGATAAATTATATATATATTTTCTCAAAAAAGGGAAGACCTAGATATTCCTCACATTATATTTTAAATATGCAATGAGTTAAAAAAACTAAATTTGGTTACAGTGTTGTGAAAATTGTAAACTTGTAAACATGAGAGTTGTCTATTTTGGCGTCAATTTAAATTCTCACATGAATTAAAGTATTGCTAGATCTTGGGAAAAATTATACTTCTTTCTCTTAGGAAGAAAACTAAGGTTTTTAAGTCTTGTGACAAAACTTGGCCAACTTATAGAGGACTTCCTAGTCAAACTTTGTTTTTCATAAAAACGAGATGAATTGATTTGCTAGAAATTCATACTTGCTTCGGACAACTTCGACTCGAGAGGAACAAGTTTGATGCTCAAGTAATCGAGGGTCTCAAAATATGGCTTTTGTGTTGGCCCAAAGTTTTTTACGGATTGTAAGGTTTACTTGCAAACCAGAGGAGAAAATCAACGAGTACCTTTATAAGTTTTTATACCTAAACATGAAAATATTTATTATTCTACTTAGTGATTTTTGTTGAGTCCAATTTCAACTCTTACTCTCAGGTCTTGTTCAATTTTGTAACTATAGTTTCTACCTATTTCCCTTCACTCTAAGAAAATCTATATTATTTTTTCCACTTTAGGAAAATTTGTTTTCAAGGAAATGAGAATTCATTCTATAAATTCTAATATGGCAATAAAACTCCTTACAATTTTAATATGAATTTTCAACATTTTATTTTTTCACTTTATTATCATTGGTGTTTAACTCCTTTCAATGCCATATTTTTAATTTGTAAAACATGTTAAAAAAATAGGCTCTTCCTTGTTTCATTAAGAAGAGTCAACACTTCTCATAATTTGTTGATAATATAATAAGCCCTATTTAAAAACAAGTGTTTGGTAGAACGTGTTAAAAAAAGGCGTTGTCTAAACATTCGACTTTTTAACTATTTCACTGGAAGCCATCCAAATAAATATTGGTGAAATCACCATTTTTTGTTATTTAAATTGCATTGTTGACTGCATAAATGGATTCAGCACCCTGAAAAACCCTTAGGACACTCAAATTATACAGACTGAATCTCTAAAATCTGGAGATCCAACAAATTTTGGTCAGATTTCAGTAAAAATTGATCGGAAAATATACCCATAAAAACTCCAAAAAGTCAAATGTTTAGACTACGTGTAAAAAAAAAAATAGATTATTCCTTGTTTCATTAAGAAGAGTCAACTCTTCTCATAATTTGTTGATAATATAATAATCCCTTTTAAAAAAGAAGTATTTTTAAAAATAATTATTGGTTGCTCACATTTTTAAATGGATTTATTATTTTTAGTAATATTTTTTTATCCTCGGGGATAGGAATGTCAGCCCCAGAACGGGTAGTAATATCTTTAATGCGGGTATATGCGGCATGACTGAAGCCTCTCTGAGGAAAGTGATCGCTATCCATCTTTGTCTTAGTCAACTGTGTACCTGTGAGTGTTGTGGAATAACCAACTACGCCTCCAATATCCACCACAGGAGCACCTTTACCAAGAATATTAAACAATGAGACCGACCAATACCCTATAAGTTGGTTCTAGACTAATAAAATCCATACCACGCCTACATTTTATGTCACTTCTTGTACATCCAATAACATTTACCATCGAATCAGCTTCATGTACTTCTCTCACTTCCTATATTAGCTTCTTGAAAACTTTTCCATCAAATCAATACATAAGAATAGAAATTTCTTACGAGGTTCTCAAGAGTTACGAGAGTTTCATACTAAGTCTGTCCATACGTTGATACTGGTTGCACATGTGCACCAGGAGAGTTGTGGCCTGGAACCAACACAAATCCTGGACAATCTAGGTCATAACAACCATTGTTGTAGTTGTTGTTATGCATCAACACTCAGTTATCAACAATCTGCATCATGAAGGCTTTTCTAATAGATCAACCAAACTTCAAACTATGTAATTATCATCCAATAAACAAAGAACCTCGGTGGACTGTCCCCATATCTTCCTGGAAACACTTGCAATAGTCATTTAAGAATGGATTATTAGTTAATAGTATTTAATTTAGTGTTTGTTTCCTTAAACATTAGTCTTTATCGCTTGAATGAGGAACTATTATATTCTTCATCCTCCATTAACTTGAATATGGTGTTCCATTGTGTAAGTTTTGTCTTTCTGAATATAAATTGTAAGTAGTTTTGAAACATCCAACAAGTGAACACTTTGTCATATCCATCATAAAAACACTCACACTCCACCCATACAGAAATCTTAAAATCTTAAGAAACATTAAGCAAATGTGTGTTCATAGAAGAAAAATTTAAAGACTTTTAAAAATGAAAATTTAATGATAAAAAAGATGGACGAGACGTGTAAAGTAAATATTATCGACTTATCGTCCATCCAACCTCTATGGTCTGCGTATTCACTATAGATCCATCTTAGGCCTCATTAATCACCCAAATTTGGCTGACACAGAAATAACCATCGGGAGCTACGTACGGACGCCATACATTCAAATAAGCAGATATTGAAGTGACCGGGTCATCATTGTATTTGAATCCCACAAAAGCATATTGTTAACAACAACAATACATAGACCAGGAGATATTATCATCAGATGATTTATGCATAAATCTTAATCGCAGTACCTCATGCGCACTATCATTAATATGATTGTTAGGCTTGTCATTAGGTATGATAGTTTTCTTCTTCTCCTCCCATTTAAAAATTGTCTCATAGATCGTGTTCTTCCCACATATTCACGTTTGATTTCCTTGATCACCATTGTGTCCTCTGGACACACACTCTTAAGGCTTCACGGGCTTCTTTACAGGGACCTTCTTGACTCCCTCTGCCAACTTGAAAGAAGCCTTCACCACCTTAGTAAGCTTGCCAGCAAAACAAGCTTCTTGATCTACACAACAAGCATCTTCTTGTAGTTAGGGGGCATAACCACCTTGTGCTTCTCCTCCATGTATTTAGCGATGGCCCTGGGAATTGAATCTCCCTTATCCTTCAGGGCAGAGATCGCCTCTTTTATCATCTGAAAAAACCATAATCAACAAGTTATATAACAAGATCTTCCATAACAAGCCATGCTCCAATATATGCACAAACTGAAAGCAAAGAAATGTAACGCTAAATTAAAGCATTTAACTAGTTATACTTGAAAGTATGGAGGATGACCAGGGTCAGGCTTGGAGCCTTTGGGAGCCTTGGGCTTATTTTCTTTGGGAGCCTTCACCTTCTTAGCGACCATTCTCTGCAACTATAGAAGCCATTGCCATAATTCGCAAAATTAACACACAAGAAAATACTCAGAAATTTTCAGGAGCCAGAATCTTTCGACACATAAGAGAACCTTCTCTTGCAAACAGCAACCAAGAAAATCATAAAACAACTCAAATACAATGGGCCACACTCCTTATAGGCTTGTAGATCTAAGAGGAATGATAAGGGTGGTGGTGTAGCAGGGCGGTGGAGGAAGGAGGTTAGAACTATCCAGTTGCAAACAAACACACCTGGCATTTGTTGATACGTTGTAAATATATGCACGTGGCACTTGTTTATACGATGCGGATAGACGACGAAAGGGCGAAAAAAACCTCCCCTTAAAGAACGCCTTCGACGTAATAAATTACAGTCATTCCTAACTCATATTAATTGTTGAATTTTACATCTGTTGAATGTATCCTTATCTTTTCCGATCCCACGGTGAGAATGTGTGGATGTTAGTGGCCCTAATCAAGCGGTGTTGGCATTTAAAGTTTAACGATTATTTTAGCTACAGAACATCGTGGCAAGTGCAACGTGGCTTTTTACTAGTTTTCCTTTTGTATTCTTGGTCACACTTATAATGAAACATCACGAGTATTGTGTTCCATTACTTTAAATTAACACAATGTAAAAGTTAATGGACTTATTTTAATATTTATTAAAAATATTTTAATTTTTCTTTATAAATTAATAAATCACAAAAATAAATATTATCATAAATATTTTGAAATTATAAAATTTAATATAAAAATATATAAAAATATGTTAAAATATAATGATTTTTTAAAATCTATTTTAATTTATAAATCACAAAAATCAATAATATCATAATTATTTTGAAATTATAAAATTTAATATAAAAATATAAAAAAATATGTTAAAATAAAATGATTTTTTTTAAATCTATTTTATAAAGGTCTTTTTTAATTAATTACAATACAATATATTTTTAATTTTTATAATTAATTTTCATTTTTATAAAATAATAATGTTATCTTATTTTTTTTTAAATTTAGTTATAATTAGTGTTAAAAGTTTATTTTTAATATGCAAAAATCAATAATTTTATAAATATTTTAAAATTAAAAATTAATATAAAAATAAAAAAATATGTTAAAATAAAATAATTTTCTTTTTTATCTATTTTATAAAAAAAAAATTAATTAATTATAATATAATATATTTCTAATTTTTTATAATTAATTTTTTTTATAAAATAATAATTTTATCTTATTCTCATTTTAAATTTAATTAAAAGTTTATTTTTAATATGGTTTTATTTATTTTAAATTTGCTCATAAATTTTAAAGCTTAGAAAACTATTTACTCATCATTTTTTTTTAATAGAAATATCCTATGTAACCATTCTTATTCTTGTTTTTATATATGTATAGTTTAATGATTTTTTAAGAGAAAATCATAAAAAAAAAATTATTATATATATATAGCATTTCAATATTGATTTAATGTTAATGTTTATGGTTTCTTTTCTAATATACAATTTGTGAGTGGGAAGATGGAAAAGTTGAAACTTTAAATATTGAGATACAAAAGGGATCGTTTAAATTTCAAGGGTGTTTTGTATTGCTCCATTGAAATGCAAAGAATGAGATATGCAAAAGAAAAATAGATTGAGTGAAGTGTACTTAACTTTCAAATAAAAAACACACACAATTCCCAAGTAATTTTTATCAATTTGTTTTCTTAATTTTGAGAAACTGAAATATCTTTTAAACACTTTTATATGTAAGATTCATTAAATTGTAAATGTAAGATAATTAATCCTTAAACAATATTAAATCCAATATTTTTGGTTTGTGATGATGGTTAACGTACACAAAAGACCAAAATTGATCTATTAGACCTTAAGAAAGGTAAGAGATTATTGAGATTTCTTTAAAAGCATTAGGAGAAGCATTCCATGATCACTATAGTTTTGATGACTTAGAATGTTAGGTTGGTATTGTGACAAATATTTTGAAATTGAAATTTAATTTGGGTATAGACAGGGCACTCTAGGAGAAAGTGTTTTTCATCTTCAACCCTCTTGGTGTCACAACACTGAGAGATTATTTCATGCCATGGTGTTTTGGGAATTGTGCAAGGTCTATTTCACTATGCAACTCATGAGATTTAGTTCTTATTTTAGCAATATTGATTCTCTTCTTTAAGCTAGACAAAACATAAAGAGACTTTTGATACCAATATTAATTCTCTTCTTTGAGGTACTTTTGATCTTCAAGATTAGGGTTGACCACCTCCTTATAATATCTTAATTTTTTTAATCCTCCAATTCTTTATAACACCATAAATTCTCTTTAAATTTAGCTTTAACAATATTTTTAATATCATCATATTATGCAAAATATTTTTTTCTTTTATTTATTATTAAATTAATTTTGTTTAAATTAATAAGTTAAATGTTATTTTATTTAATATACTTGAGTGATGCAAGTATACTCATTTTTTATTCATGAATTTTCTAACCTAAAATTAATAGGCTATTAATTTATGTAAGCCTAAAATGAAAGGGTGGTAAAAATATTGAACTGACATAAACTTTATTTTGCACAAAATCATAACTTTTTGTTCTTTAAATTGCATTTTTTAATGCATAAATAGATTCAACATGTTAAAAAACTCTTGAAACACTTGAATTATACAGAATTGACCACTCAACTTTACATATCCAATCATTTCTCATTGAATTTTATGAAAATATATAAAAAAAAAAGAAAAAAATGTAGAACAGACAATTTTAATACTAAATGTAATAATATTATTACTAAAACATTAAAATCTTAAATTAACTCAAACATTAAAATTTTACCTTAATTCTAAGATCAAGAATTATTAACTACAAAACATACATTTTAAGTATAAATTATAATAGTCCTCGAGGTGTAGGACAGTCGGTGATGGAGTGTGTTGTTAAGCCACTCCGTGATGTTAAAGTCATCGGTTCGAAACCTGCGGCGACAAAAAATCCAACCATGTTAAGGGTTGGTGTGGCTCAGGCCGGGTGCGATCCCCGGGTGATTTTAACGGCTTAAATACCCCTGAGTCGCGGTTTCTCAAACCACAGGTTAATCGCGAGCCAACAAGTCCCGCACAAATTAACAAACAAACAAAAAAAAAGTATAAATTATAATAAAAATGATCATAAAAATTATACTTACAAAAATAAATTTAAAATAAGTGTTTTCTCATTATAAAATAATTTTAAAAAAGTTATATTCTATTTTAAAAATTAAATAAAATTATATTTTATAACCAAAAAAATCATTAAAATAAAAACCAACAAATTCAACAAAAACTCTAAACTAGCTTCTTAAACCAAAAGTAACTTAACTTCTCCAAAAACATAAAAAAAAAAAAAAGGCAAAATCGTGTCTTTCTTTCCTTAGTATGTCCCTAAGATTTAGGTCACAAGCGCTCTAATGAAAAATGAAAATTGAGATGGAAGATATTTTTATAATATTAACGGTATGCTACAATAAGATGGTTATAATTATTTTATTACTATGGTTTATATGAATTAATTTATATTTTTTTTAAATGCTAGTTTTTTTCTATTTGAGAATAGACTAATTCTAAAGGTGTTATTTAGTTGTTCTACGAAATGTTTTTTTCCACTGAAATCCAGCGATATAAATTTGCATGAATCACTATTTTTTGTTGTTCAAAATCTATTTTTAAATGCAGAAATAGATTCATCACATGCTGAAAAATCTCTAGGGCACTCGAATTATACAAAAATAATAACTCAAATCTACGGATCTAACAATTTCTCGTCGGATTTGGGGCAAATGTCCTTGGAAAAAATCGTCATTTCGTAGAACATTTAGACTATGACAATTCCAAATGCTAAAGTTAAAGTTAAAAGTTTTTTTTTTATTTATAAATATGAAATTAAAAAATAAAAATTTTAATTTATGCAATTAAAAGAACTCAACATGTAGAGTGTGGGAATTGAACATAGCTAAGGAGATTAGCAATCATTCCTCCCAACTACTTGAGCTAAACCCTATTGATTATCCCTCCCAACTAAGGAGAATAGCAATCATTCCTCCTAATCATAGACTTACAACTCAAATGTGAATAAGGCAACTGAGTTTTCTTGATAACTATTAAGATAATCAAAATGTATACATTCAAAACATTCTAGACAAAAGGGTAAGAAGCATCAACCTTAGTAAGGTTCCAAGAGTCTTAAGACTAAAATTTCCCTAAATTACAGTACAAAATTCTAATTCACTCTTAACAATATAACATAAAAATTGATAGTCATTAAAAGCAATAAGTGTAGTTAGTTGTCATGTACATTCATAATATTCTAGAAAACAAGAGTCACAATTTATGTCTTTAAGAGAATCATACCTACATTTAAAGCTAGGTTGTCATGATCCTTGGGGCCTTAACACACAATTTTCCTTGAGAACTTTGTAGTTTCACATTTTGACAATATATAGTCACTTTCATTGCATTTGTCAATTACATTCATCGTGTTACTTGGATTGTAGAGTCCCTAGTAATGTTCCTTCAACTTCTATTTATTATAAATTGTGGTAAGTGTGGCTGACCTACTTTGATTTTCTTTAGGTTTAATTGGGAAAAGTTGGAACTAAGTCTATTAGTCACTAATAACCCTACACAAACAATAACAATATTAAGAATATGATTTAGATCAAGATCATTTTAATTAGTAGAGGTTTCAAATCACTATGCTCTTGAACTATGCATCATTTCTTTGAAAATGTAGTTTTTTTTAATAATTGTTTTTATTATTAAAAGAAAAAGCTTTTATTATATGTTGTAATTCATTTGTAAATTAATATTGTTGTATTTTTTTTCAAACTTTTCATAAAAGGCAAGTACTAAGCAGCATTGCTGCTCATTCCACTTGTTTTTCTTTTTCTTAAATTTTTTGCATTAAATTTTAAAGCAAAATGTTTTGAAGTTAATAAAATGTCAAATGATTTTAACTTACATTCCTCACATTATTAGTGGAAAGAATTCTTTCATTTTATTTTTCGAAAGTGTTCATATTTTTTTTCTTTTCACAACTTTGTTACCACATGGAGATAAATATGCTTTGGAGAGAGAATCTCCTTTTTTTTTTTCCATGAAAAATTTTCTCGAATTTATTATAGGTATAAATTCATTTACAAAAAACCGCAGCTTCATGCTAGGTAAGTTGAATTGTGCATTTGCCAGGATAGGACTGGTATTTCAATTGTATACCGAGCATACAAAATAGGCCTGTTCTTTTCAATCAAAACCGTGCTTATAAGGGGAGAAAACCGGCCACTATAAAACATGAAAACAGTCCCCTCTCAAGTTTCAAAAATCGCCCATGGTTCTGCACGTCGTCCTTCAACTTTCACCTCTCCCCTGTTCAATCAAATAGAGACTTGATAGACTTTTCTTAATAGGATGGAGCAAATAGGATGGCCGATTACAATCTAAAACCGGTCCACTCCTTTTTATGTCTATCGCTTTTGCAAAATTCTTGAGATCTATCCAGGGAGATAAAAAGCCAAAAACCATTGAAAGTAACAGAAACATGGAATACAGTGCTGTCTTCACGAAGTCCAGAGAGGCCGTTATAATTCGAAGATGTTCATCGAAGATATAGAGCTCTCATGTCCTCTATCACAGTGGAAAATGGAGAGTCTTCCAACCACTTCACTGAGAGCCCTCTTGGAGAGTGCATCTGCCTCGGAGTTATGTGATCTGGGAATATGACGGAAGCTGATATCCAAGAAGATTTTGGACAGCTGATGTGTTTTTTGTTTCCAGCATTCACTGTGAGTGGATTGGAGATTGCTGATTCGATTGATCCAGTCGATGACTGCTCTCGAGTCTCCGAGAACAAGGAGGTGATTTAATGACCAAAGGGAAGCAAGGGTGAGAGAAGCCCATAAGACCATAAGCTCTGCTTTGGTGTTTGTACCCTCACCGCAGTTTATAAACCATTTTGTGATCCTCGACGGGTGAGACTTGAAAGTGCCTCCAGCCCCACAGCATAATCTGGAGGAAGCAGTCGCGCCGTCAAAACACACCAGGGTATGGCCTTCAGGCAAAATATAATCTGCAGCAATGAGAGGGAGAGCCTTTACAGTAGACCGTTTCCACTGGAAGGAAGCCAGAGTTCTGTGGAAAACAGCAGAGGAGGAAGGTGGAGTGTCCTCAAATAAGGCCTTGTTGCGCTCTGTCCAGAGATGCTAGCAAACCAAGGCAGCCAGTGTAAGCGGCGCTGATTTTTTCGAGTACCAGGAGGAGAATCAAACTACAGTGGTGGCGCCAGTCCAAGTGAAGGGAAGAGAGAAATGATTTATTAATCTGCTCCAGACGTCTACAGTGAAAGGGCAATGAATCAATAGGTGATGGATATCCTCAGTTGCTCGGCGACAGAGATAGCAAATGCCAGGATCGTGCCAACCTTTTCTATGTAGCTCCTCCCAGGTGAGAGCTTTCTCACTTGCACAAAG
>JASDQU010260603.1:0-12483 GCA_032191745.1 Picea mariana
TGATAAGACTCTTTCGGTGTCTCCACTCTCGGATATGATCCAAAATATGGTCTCCTGACGTCTGTTCGAAATTGGATAGCAAATCGGTGTCAACGTCGTATCTCATAGGTAACTGGAAATGGTTAAGGAAATCCATAACCAGTTCGCCAAAAGAGGAATATCGTGAGCGATCAAGCTTGATGTTCCATTTCATGGTGCTTCTGATGAGAGTGCGTTGAAACAATCGCAACTGGATGGAGTCATCTTTCAATGAGTTAGATGAACACCAGAGATGGAAAGTGGTCACGTGATCCCCTGGATCTTCGTTAGGCTTGGCCTCGAACTTGGGAATGTCCGAAGGCAACTTCGTTGGCATAGGAGGCCAACGTGGATCATGACAGATAGGATCATTTAACAACCATGTTAAATCTGGCAAGTGTAACGTTGCCAAGAATGGTAGCTTAGGTTGCTGCTGATAGCCTGGATAAAAGGGTCCTGAAGTTTGACTGTCACTAGGTTGCCAGGAAAAGTTTGGCTGCTAGCCCAGATTCTGGTAGAAACCATGGCCCTGACCAGTGAAAGGGTTTTGCATCTGAGGAGACATCATTAGCTGATTCCCCATAAAGGACATCGGATGTTGGGAATTCATTGTGTTTGACGGACTCTGGGTAGGATTACCCCATGCCGGTCCTGTTGGGAGAGGCATAGCAGTCTGTCCGGGGTTCCATTGGCTATGGAAAGAATTACCCCAGAACGACAATCCAGTGGAGGGAATGGATCCTTATCCTGAGTTCCAAGGGCGTGGTATATGTGCCCCCGGTGCCAGAATAGTACCCTGCGCTGGAGTAGACTGTCCAAATATGGGGGTGCCCCCAGACGGGAAAGTAGTGGGCGTGAAAGTGTTGTTACCAAACGTCCCGTTCCAGAAAAATGGTGACGAACCGACTGCTGAGTTTGCACAGGTGGTCCTTGACTCCCGGCTCCCAACGAACTTGTGTGTGCGGGCTGCCCGGCGGTCTGCTGATGCGGACCACCCAGCAAAAGGGACGAAGGAGGGATATGACCTCCAACGTGAGGAAAAACATTGAAAGGGACAGGAATGCCCCCAAGTTGACCTTACAAAGGAGCGTTAGAGCTCCCTGCCCCCAGACCCAAAGTCTGTAGAGTGGAAGAAGTGAGTGCAGGACTTGTTCCTGAACTAGGCATACTGTATGAAAACGGAGCGCCTGTCGCACTAGTTGTGAAGGGATTTGTGGCCGCCTCGATGGATGGGGTCGGTCCACTTTGCGAAGAAGTTGTGGCCAGAGCCATGGTGGTCCGGACCGCTGGCAGCAAGTTAGGAGATGCTTCTCCTGTGGTAGCAATGGTGATGGGAATGGAAGAGTTCCCAGAGGAAGTAGCATCGTTTGTTGCCATAGCTATATGAGGCACTGACAGGAATTCAGTAAATTGGACTGGTACGATAAACGGTGTCTAGATGTTAGTGTTTGGGGCGTCAACCGATCCAAGGTTGGAGATTGATTCCTCGAGGGGTTGTTCGGGCTCAAAAGCCCCAGTTGCTTCGAAAGACCCTTGATGGTCCAGCTTCCGCCTCAAAGGTGGCGGGGGTGGCTCTAGTATAACCGATGGCAGGCCAAGAAGCCTTCGTGACCGGAGGAGCTCTGAATCCTCCACTGTGTGAGAAGATTCATGACATGCTAAGGTATTATACACGAACAAACAGTAACACTCGCTAAAAGAAAGCCCCTAGAAGATAAATCAAGCAAGCACTAAACTAGTTGGAAGAACAGTTACACCAACCAACACTAGAGCAACTTACCGGTGCAAGTGCAACTCGAATAAGGAAGCACCCTCTAGGTATGCTATGTAAGGCGTGGCCTGATGTCTGTCCTAGGTACCATGGTATACCCCCACATTCACCCATCTATGTCCCTAGAAAATATTGGCAACTAGTTTTCCAGCACGTGAACAGTCATCAGGCGGATATAGTCGGCAGTCAGGTAGACCACAATGAGTAGGGTATCAAGCCTGAAACCTGTCAAGGGTATTGAGAGCAGATGGTCCAAAAGACAACTGAGGACCTCGAACGGATTTGAGACCCATGAAGCTCCGTGGAAAATGCAAACGACAAAATCCCTTAACAAATCCTCAATATGTGTTCTCCACAACGCTCGGTCCAGCTTTGGAGGGGTTATCTCCGCTACCTTTCCTTATGCGACCTCATGTTTAGCCCCTGTGTTAGAGGGGGGTCCCGGATAACTTTCCGTAACTGGACTTCTACAGTCCCTATTGACAGACTCCAATGTTTAGTTTGGGTGGCCTTGGAGAATTTACTCTCCAACCTATTCCAAGGCCCTAGTCCTGAGCTAGTGTATGCACCCTATAAACAAAAAGTCTACTTGATTTTACTTAGCGTCGCTTTTAATGGGATTTTTAAGTCACAAGGTATGAAAGTGAAACTGATGGTGTGTAAAAAGACTCAAAGAAAAAATGAACAAGAAATGCTTGGAAACAAAAACTTCTACTAAAATGCAAAACCAACAACTTTTCAACAAGAAAGACTTCTTTTCTTTTTCAAATTTACTAAGATTTCATGCAGTAAATGTAAAGGACTTTCACTCAAATCTACGAGCTACTTATACTCTAAATGCACCGCAAAAACTTATGGAAAAAGACTTCTTTCCTAGCTACTGATGCAACAACACAATCTTCCAATCAAGAAGAAAATGAAACAAGCGAAATTTTTATTTTATTTTATTGCAACATAACACAACAAGGAAAAATGATGACAAGAACAAAACCAAGAGAATGAAAAGAAAACTCTGGCTTAAAGCGTAGATCGCAAAAAAGAATCAGAGCATGAAATGCAAAAAGCAATCAAGAAAGCACCAATTCCAACACTTGCCTAAAAACCATAAAACAAATATTTTTTCTCTTTTGTCTTTTCTATTAAAACATCAACTAAACAACCTAGGCTAAGGATAAGATGCCCTGACCTGCTGATTGTGTAGCCCCAGATTCTAGACCCCTGAGAGGAGCTCTTCTCACCACAGGAGGGGATGACTGCCCCACCCAAGCTGAAAAGCTGCCAATCAAGCCCGCGACTGTCACCAATACAGCACACGTGCAAACGCGTGCTGAGCTACAACAGCGCGCGGGTACCCGCGGGATAAACCTAAGCAGGCCGCGGGTCTGTATAAAAACTGAGATAAAACAACACATAGGCAGCCTAGACCTTAAAAAGGCCTCTGGTATTGACAACCAGGGTCTCTGAAAGGCTTGGATGCTATTACTTCAACAGAAAAGGAAAATTTACAAAAAAGAAAACAAATACAAAGAACAACTAACACAAAAGGTAGACTGAAAGCAAGACAGTAGACCACCAGAACACAGACAGGATCCAGAAAGCCCCCTGAGAAGGTAAACTTCTGACAGGGAAGAGGGGACTACCTCTTAAGCTTCCTAGGCTCTACATGCTACTGAAACCACTACAGCAGGCGTTCAAACGCGGGATGTAGAAGGTTAGGGCGCGGGCACACGTGTGCAGGCCTTCTGTAGGCCGCGTGTACCTCTGTGTGTCCCGAGAATAAATGTCAAGCGTCAGTCAAGGAAGACTGGTATTGATAACCAGGTTCCCTGCTAGCATTGATCTAACAGACAACAAAATAAACAAAGAAATAGAAACTGAACTTCTTTAAACTACCCAAAAGATCTTTAACCAAATCCAGAAACCCTATGAGTAAAATTTCCCCAGTGGAGTCGCCAATTCTGTTGTGGGGTTGTTCTACCCTACAAACTAACAAGCTAGGGTTTAAACTTGCATGCAGATCATGACCCTTCAAGAATTACTCTTAACCTTCTACCTCAAATATAAAACCCTTTTTCACATGCAAACATGGGAAGAACCAACTAACCTTTTTATCGACGGTTGGTGTAGATCCTCTGTTGAGCTTTATCTCCTTGCTTCTGCTGCTCCTTCCAAAAAGCGATCCTGCAATCAAGACAAAACTACGCATGCATGCTATTGTTCTACTAGAGGATTAGAGATTAAACACAAATCAAATAAAACATATAAAATTCGTGTATTTGGGACGAGAAAAGTATCTTTTTCATTAATCTTAATATGAATCAACTTACAATTATTATAGAGACCGGCCACTATTCCTTGATCCTAATCCTGGGCTCCTCCTCTTCTTTTTCCTCCAACTGTTTTGCTTGAATTCTCCTAAATCTTGAGGAAAGGCTAAAGGGTTGGGACAAAACGGATTCGGCAATTTGGCAGAGTTTCTTTGCTATGATTTTCCTCCCTTGAATAGTACCCCTACCCCTTCTTTTATAGGCTAGAAGGAGCTAGGGTTTTAGACTAACTCTCGGCCATGCATGGCGGGGAGTTCCAGTTAACTGACCAAAAGCTTCTCGTTCCGTCGAAAACTTTCCTGATTTTTTGCTTTGTTAGGTAAATGCTTGCTGTAGTGGGCCAGCTCACGTTCCAACGCATGCAGTATAAGGCCTGCCAGTGTTCAAATGCACCCAATGATAGGTTAGGGCACGGGCTACTTTTTTTAAGAGGTTTTTGAAGAGTCTGTTTAGCATGGCTTTGGCAATGAAGGGCAATGAGTAGGCCTGATGCCAGGTAAGAATGAATGGTGCAATTTAGGGTTATAACATCCATGTCTTTCCTTTCCATGCCCTATCTTTCCTTCACTTTCCATGCCATGTCATGACATGCCTTTCCATCCCATTCCTTGCCTTGTGTTTCCATGCCATTCCATGTCATGCGATGCCTTTCCTTTCCATGCCCTATATTTCCTTCACTTTCCATGAAATTCCATGCCATGCCTTTCCATACCATTCCTCTCCTTGCCTTTCCATGCCTTGCTTTGTCTAAACTTACAAAGTGTTAAATTTTCAAAATATGTAATAATCACTGAGAAAAACCCTATTTTCAGAGATCCTCCAAGAAATGCTTTTCCAGGAATTGGAATGATAGCAGAAGGGCCCCACTAGCTTAAACTTGATGCCTCAGATCCAATGCAACTGATAGTTCATCCATATGAGTCTCGGTTATAGTTTTATCGTGAGTTGTAACTTTCCTCCTCAATCCATTCAGGGACATGTTGATAATTTGGTCCGGGTGCATAAAATCGAAACCGAGCAGCATAATGGAGTTCCCTAAACTCCTGCATGTATGTTTGGCCAAGGACCATGTGACCATGCTACCCACAATCGCCCAACACATTGTTCTTGAAAATCGACCTCTTGTTCAGAAATTGCATTATGCCTCATTGAGAAAAACCATAGTCTCGTAGATCCTCCAACAAACTCTTTTCCAAGAAACAGAATGAAAATGGAGAGGCCCCACTAGATGAAACCCAATGCCCCAGATCCAATGAGAAATGCTTTTTTTTTTAGTGATTCTTGTTTCATTACAATCCACATTTTGATTTGAATTTTTTCTTGCATAATGTTATGGAAATATATATATTTATTGTTGTATAGGTTAAAATGAGAAGCTACATGGAAAGACATGTAAGGAGGGATTAGTCTATTTTAGATCATAGTTGTGCTCTAGGTATTTGTAAATGTAACAACATATATTTTGGCCTTTGAAGGTTATAACTTTGATTTTTACTTATCTTAGTGATTCATTGCTTAGTATTTGTTGGGTTTAGTTAGAATCATGTAGACATTTGATATGTATACATATGGATCTATTTATTTGTTGTGGGATATTATTTTTATTGTTATATGTTTATGATGATGATATTTTTGTGATTTATTTAAACATGCAAATTGAAAAGTGGAACTTTGGTATGTGGGTACTAGTTAAAAATTATGTATAACATATGCAAGGCATCATGTAAATAAACACACATTTCTTAATTGAACATTAATACATATAAGGATTCTCGTATGAAATTTTTAATGTATATGCATGGATATGAGATATGTGATACCCAAATGAATATAGTCTTGAGGTTACCAAGGCGTGGAATGACATGGCAAGAAAAGGAATGGAATGGCATGGCATGGAAATTCAAGGCAAGGCATGGCAAGTAAAGGAATGGAATGGAAAGGAAAGGAAAGGCATGGAATGGCATGACAAGGCAAGGAAATGCAAGGCATGGAATGGAATGGAATGTAAAGGAAAGGCATGGAAAGTCATGACATGTAAGGGCAAGGCATGACATGGAATGGTATGGCAAGGAAAGGAAAGGCATGACATGGCAGGGAGAGACAATGAAAGTCATGGAAAGACATGGCATGGAAAGAAAAGGCATGGAAAGGAATGGCATGGAAAGGAAATGCATTCCATGGAATGACATTCCATGCCATGGAATCACATAGCATGAACAATCAAGGTAAGGAAAGGCATGATATTGCATGGAAAGGCATGGAATGGAAATTCAAGGAAAGGCATGGTATGGTATGGCATGGCAAGGAAAGGTGTTACAGAATAATTTCCCTATGGAAAGGTGAATATTCCCTTGGATTCTAGACCCCTAATACCAAGAAAAAAAAACATAAATGGAGAATAACATCCCTTTCAATTCAGTTTAACTAATTAGAAAGAGAGAGAGGGAGAAAAAGTGTGATGCACCTTGTTTCAAAGTTTTTTCGTGTTGCTTCCAATTCGAGTTCGATATCCAAACTCCTTAGAACAAATTGAAATTTTCAATTCAATGGATAAAAAAGAGAAATAAATAAATCCTACTCTACAATATTAGTTTAAACAAATCCCAAAATAACAGTAGACAAGCACATGCAATAATACACAAGCTTGAATAAAATAGGTCAATTATATTAAAATGAGAACCCAAAGAAAATACTTACAAGAATACATGATGATGCAACATTACTCCAAGATATCCTCATACAGACCCTTGCACGAATCCCAAGATCATAAATTTGATATATCTGTATGTCTCTTCTTCACCTTGGAATGGCCTCCTTTTATAGGCTTGGGAGGATCAGCCACCATGAGTAGTTTTGGGGATTATTTGAGGATATGAATGTTTTAGATTATAATATGATCCCAGGATAGTTCCATAGGATAGTATTCGATCCAAACCAATCTTCTCTCCAAGAGTTTCCCTTAAGAAAGAGGCGGGATTCTCCAAATTATTCTATAACCAAAATCATCGCCCCCCCATAGTTAGAGACAGAGCATTGATACTAGATAAAATATCCCTAAATAAGTTAAATATATCCCTAAATAAGTTAAATAGGGTGTTTATCTATGGGGTAGCACTCCTCCAACATGGACAGGGGGGCGCTACCTTTTAAAAATCCCCCAAAAATGGTCGATTTTTCAAGTAAAACGTGTGTTTCTGGCCTTGAAATGATGGGCTTCTTCCTCCAATATGACTTTGGGATCATGGAAAATGTTCTTTTATGGTTTCAAGGGGTTAAAACACATATAAACATAGAGAAAAGTGCATGTGACACTTAGTAAGGTGCATACAACACTTGACGACACTTGCGACACTTACCAAGGTGCATACGACACTTTTACGACACTTTCTATACTTAGGGTGAGATACTTAAGTGTGGAATTTTGATGTGTATCAGATTTCCCCCTAAAGTGTGAGGTCAGAAGAGAAACTAATGGATGAAACACTTTACATATTCTTCAGTGAAAGGGTGTGGAGTTGGAGAACTTGGAAGAAGATGCAAACACCATCAAACAATATTAATATATCTTCCATTTCTGAGGCATCCATACCTATGCTCAGGCTATAAATGAATCAAAGTATGGCCACCAATAAATACACTGTAGATTAATGATGATATTGACTAAGGGTATGGCCACCAGAGATACAATGTGAATCCATACTTCTATGAAATAAACTGATCGTAGCCATGAAAAAATACACAGTGGAGCTACAAGATGATAAAACATATCCACATACCAATACAATGTGGATCTATGTGACAACATAAGTATCAACATGCTCAAATTTTTTCCTTCACAGCTTGGGTAAATAAAAAATCAAAATGAATACTCAACCGAGGGTCTTCATCCCAATCCCTATGTGGTATGAATATAACCATGTGAATAGATGTTTTGATGTCGAACATGGTATAAACCACTTGATTACCGATCATTGAGGTAAATTTCTAACAAGTGTGATGGAAATCCCCAATGATGTCAATGACTCCCAAGGTACCCTAGTACATTCCAGCGAATGTGAATAGATGAGTTGAGGTAAAACATTCATGGAATTATCCGATCAGAAGTCATTGATGTAAACCTATTGTCGAAAGCAAGGAGGCTTGTCATTGAGGCATACAGTTCCCAAGGTACTAACTAGTTTCTAAGTCTAATTCCCAGATAATGTGTTAAAGTCAATATGAAATAACTCATCGAAGGACGGCCTTGATGTATCCCCATCATCAACATGAAACTGACATAGGAAAGTGATGTAATATGGTGAATTGAATGAGTATGGACTGACATAGGAAATGGAAACTGGAAATACTACAGATGGATGGTTTGAAGTGAAACTTCTCTTGAACATGATGAGGAACGACAATGACCTTGGAAGAATTGACTTGACGAGTACCAAAAATGTAATGTGACGGAAATAAGAGAGCTCTTCGACTAAACAAAAAACATATGGCTAACCATGGAATTGGTATGACTTAGAGACAAGGGGATTACCCAATTGTAAGACGAGATGCAAACATGTGCAATGTTCAAGGGAGACAATAAATTCCATAAAGGATTATCAAAAACCTTGACCCACTTCCTTCAAGTTTACCCCCACCCAAATAGATGAGTACCTCTTTTTCATTTAGCAAGCTCAAGGAGGGTAACACATGCTCGATGTAAATCACCTTCAGTAAGTTCCTCTTCCTTTATTTAATGAACTAGAATAAGTAAAGGTTCATTCCCATATGGTTCCTTCAATGTGTAGTTTAGCAAGTTCAAAGAAGTAAACCACGGTGGTTTTTCATGTTTAGAGAGTCTGAAAATATCTTAAAGGAGACTCCATGGATGAATTTTCGTAAATTTAGTCTCCAATGTATGAAAAAGAGATAAACTATTACTCGTAAGATGCCCTTTTGAACCTTTTAACGAGTGTAAAAGGAAGCAATATCACTCGACAATACTTTCATGTGTAGAGAGTCTGAAAAGACCTCAAAGTAGACTCCATGGGGTTCCTTTTTCATATAACCTTTACGAGTCTGAAAAAGTGATAAAAATATACTCGGTCACATTCTCATGTATTTATGAGCATGAGAAAGAACAAAGACTAAGCTCAGAATTGGTTTCCTTTTTACACAAGATTGAAACAAAATTAAACTATTCTTGTAATTTCCCAACATAATTTCCAAATGTTTTGAGGGATACTCATGGATGGTTTGTACTTTGCCACCATATTGAAAATCTAGCGACTTAACTCCATAATTATAATCAAAGGATGGAGACATGTCCCCCCAAGATTTGTTTCATTCGTCGACGCTTATATTGTAACTAATTTATGTATAGGATGAAGAAAAAAGGTCAATTGACAAAGTTAGATGAAAGGAAGGTTCAAATACGAGACCTCATGAAAGACTCGACATCAACATCTATGAGATCTAGTTAAAGAATCAACTCGATATCTACGGGATATAGTGAAAAGACTTGACTTGATAGGAGAGGTGACTTTTTCATTTTTTAACGAGCTTGACACATCAAAATAACTATGCTCAAGACCTATGTTTAATTTTTTAGCGATCTTTCCATAGAAAATAAAAACTATGCTCAAAACCTTTTTTTAAGCTTTTAACGAGCTTGAAAGATAGAAACAAAACTATGCTCAAGACCTACGTTTCATTTTTTAACGATCTTTCCATGGAGAAAAAAAACAATGCTCAAAACCTCTGCTTGATCATGGCTTCCAAGAGGACAATTCTCTGGAAGGAATACATGTCAAGGGACAAACATCAGCCATGGATTCCAGGAGATCTTCTCTAGATGGAAGAAAAACAATTCAAAAGGAATACATGTCTATGGCCTAGATAAGGGTAGGGAGATTTGGCTCTAATACCCCTATCGAAGAGATGACCATGTCAAATACTAGAACTCAGTCAGGCAAAGGGAGAGATTCCCTCTCGTGTAGGGTTAAACACATGGGGAAGGTCGTTACATAATTGACCTGCGGTGGGGCAGACATCACTAACATGTATGGACTGTTCAAGGAAGGAGGATGGTTGAACATCAGATGAGAGTCTTTGAATGAAAGTTGGTTTATCATTACTATGTTTCCATTGTGAGGGAAACATATCACTCAAAAGAGAGTGGACACAAAAGATCTCATAACATAGACATAGTCTCACCTGAGGAGCAGGTTAAATTCCAAGGGGTTGTGAACTACCATCACATCGGTGTAGACCTTTTTTCCTCCCAAAGTAGCTGGAAACAAAGGAAGGATCCCTAAAGTTTGACTAATGCTTTTGTCAAAGGTCAACAAATTCTGAGTCATGGGCGCAAGTTGCAGGGAACCAAAATCTTTCCAAGCATTCAAAAATAAGATGCTAACAAAAGCACCTTCATCTATTATAGTGTTAGGAATATTCCTATCACAAACCTGCATGGTGATTTGGACAGGCATGTAAGAAGGAAGACAGGGTTTTGTCAAATGATTCCAATTAATAGAAATCATCTAATTTCTTGTAGGGGGTTCCATCGGGATGGGCGGAGTGCCCCCTTGTCCGAGTGAATCAGTATTAATGAGGTAGACCTGAGAAACATCCTCACTCTTTGAATGAGGAGTGTGATCGACCTATGATGGAATCAAATTGACCACTTTGGTTGCACTCTTCAAGGGAGGAGTGGGATTGATCAATGACGGAACTGGATCGACCACTTTGTTTTATAGAAAGATTTTCCTCACCATTGCTATCTTGCATAGAGGGCCTTTTTCCATTTCCCTATGCAGACTTATCAACCCCTTTTTGATAAATCCAGAGCCAAAAATATATATTTTTCCACATATATACTCCCTAACTTCTTTACAAGATGCATATATGCTTGTTTCTCCACTACAACTCACATATATCAGGATTTGTGCCAGAAAATACAAAATGAGGTCAGGTTTCCATGTCACAATAAAATATATATGATCTTTGGCCTTCCATATACTTGAAACATTCTGACTCGGCCCTTCAGTTTCATTATGGGGGCTATAAGAGCACAATTTCGAGCTATGGAAAAGGAGGAGAAAGCATTCAACTTTGAGAGCAAAGTTACTCTAGAGAAATTACTTCATATTGAGTCTTCATCCCTTTGTCCCTCAAGTATAAACATAGTGTTCAACCCCCAAGATCTTCCCTTGTTGTCGAGAGGACCTCATTACCTCTTTTCTATGAGCTTGCCTTTGGTGGAGGATTGAAGTGGTGGAGACCCGGTTGGAAGGAACTTGGTTTCTTGGTTTCAAACCATGCAGACACGGAAGTCTATAATGTTGATACTTCTATTAATCAATTATTAATAGAAATACTCCTTTCCCATCCTATCGATATCTTGCAAATATATGATTATTATCCATGGGAATGTTTGTAATGTTTATTAATGGATTGTGCTATCTAATGTTCTAACTCATTTTATATATTGTCATCATATACTTGCATCGCTTGTTTGTTGAGAACTTCTTGCAGGTGTAAAGCTTTGGGTCAAAGTGCTCAATGCTGGAACGACATCAAACGATTGGATCGAGGTAGGCTTCTTCCTCATATTGCACATTAGTTTATATAGCACATGTTGGAATTGAGTTGATTTCTATAGTCATATCTATCTGTTGTGGTTTACCCTTGGCCATAGAGAGTTTTTCCCTTGTAATAGAATTGGCGACTCCACTGGGGATAGATCTTCCTTCTAAGGGTTGAAGTATTTTTTCTTCTTACATTTCTCTTTTTCCTTTGTGTTTCTTGTTGTACCATAGTTGGATAGAGTTTGTTCACTCTGGGTCTGAGTTTTTCATCCTTTTACCCTTTCCTAGCCTTGTTTTAAAAGATATATGCCATTTTTTCCATGACAATCACATATACATGCTTGTTGTCCCACTGCAAGAGGCGTATATACGCCCTTTTCTCTTGAATAGTCACGTATACCACTTCCCCTTGCTTTCTTGCTTGGTTTAGTGACTGCTGGGTAGGTTTTGAGGATCACTGAGCCTTCTTAGGTCTCTGTGGTGTCTATTGAGATTATCTGGGATGACAGGAAACCTGTTTGAAGTTGAATTTTTGGGTGGTGTCTTTTTCTTTGTTTTCCATTTTTTATTTGTCCTTGGTAGTTGGGTTGTCTACTTATCCGCTTGGTATTCTGCTCGAGTGATTTCTTTTATACACAGTAGAAGTTATATATCAAGTCGCTTATCAGTCCATGCATTTTCTTTTTAATACATTGAAAATAAAAAAAATAAAAGGTATTTTGCATTGGTTTGTATTTTTGTCTTGGAACCTTTATCATTAGCTTAGCACATTTAGCAAAAGATCACATTTTACTTCTGAGTT
>JASDQU010260606.1:0-15678 GCA_032191745.1 Picea mariana
CTGCTAGAATGTTGAAGCCCTCAATAATTCTTCCCTTATACCAAAAGTGTCCAATCATCCTGAGAAATATGCCAAATGATAGATCGGGCAACTGTAAGGACAACCTAGATGTACAAATTCCCAAATCCACTCTCAAACCCCGTAGATCTGTATTTCCCACTAGGTGGGGTGCCTTACTGGATGACTAAAACCCTAGCTGGTTCGTCCCTGATGAAGGAGGCCTCCAAATGATCTGAAACTCTCCAAGAATATAGATCGGGCTATGAGAATCCCATGGGAGAAGTTTTAGACTCAGATCTCAAGCAGATCTCCCTAGATCTGAGTTTCACTGAATTACAGGACATCCCCTATGGCTCCAAGACATCCCAATCTGCAAACAAATGTAGAATGATGATAACCCTCCAGAAAATCCCTCAAACTGATGGTCCTGCCCTTGCAAACAAAACCCAACTGTCAGAATGGCTCCAGGCCCTCAGGATAAGCTGGATCGAACCTCCCTCCAGATGATGGTGCACCCTTGCTAGAAACACAAGAACAATACGACTTGCTACCTTCTGAAGGGCTAGATGGAGATGGGTTGAGACTAGAATGGTGTGGAGGATTCTTTCATCCCCGACACCAAGCTGCGGAACAAGGTGAGTGGATATTTCACAACTGAGTTGCTCACAAGGGTTTGTACATCAAAACCCCCAAATTGAATGCTCAAGAGCAATAGTAAATGCTAATCCAAAACCGGAATGAGTAATAGGTGCACCCTAGCCTCTTACTTATACTTTTCCTTCTAATTCTCTATTGAGTTAGGTTAACTCCCAGGGTTAATCTTCTATTCTTATGTTGAGTTATCTTTTACTCCTTTATCCTTTTCCTTTCTTAAGTCAACTTAAAAATATAACTTTTAACTTCTTGACTTTCCCCCCTTCAGTGTGAGACTATGACCTAGTGGGGGTGCCCAGGCCACTGAGTCTCCTCATCACCTCTCTAAGAGGTGGGGGACATTAGATGATCAACCAAGGCATGAATTCGGAAGGAATGCATTGCAAATAAGATCGTTCACTCCCATGTATGAAAGTTTATTTTATGGACATTATTTTATTTGTACCAACTTTGGACATAAGGATGTAGATTGTAGAGCATATGGAAGAAATTTTCAGGAAATAAATGCTTATGTGTCCCCACATAACATTGAATATTACAAATTCCACAACTATGGACACATAGCCCCTGATTGTAGAAGCATGATAAATCCCCCCATGAAGAAAAACATTGATATCAAAAATAACAAGGCTTGGATAACAAAAAAAAGGCAAGAAGAACAGTTGAATGAAAAATAGGTACCAAAGATCACATGATTTGCAGCAGTGAGAGAAAGAAAACAAGTGAAAGTGAATAAATAACATGCACAAGAAATTGTAGTGCAATATCATAATGGATCCATAGGAAAAAGGAAGAAGCCATATTTCAAAGAGATGGTGAGTCTACAAACGAAGAGGAATATTACTAATCATTAAGGCGGATTCCTCTTGTTTTGAGCCATTCAACTCAGAGACTCCCAGTGAATATGAATATTGAATAGGGGGAGTCTATGCAGTAGCTACTATAGATTGAAGAACCATACTTAGAGCAGTTTCAATTGTTTCCAGAGACAAATTTAGAACATTCATATAACGGAAGTACAAAGTGACATGTTGATTGGTTGAGAAGTAGTGTTCCCTTTCAGGTATCAATTGAAAATTACACAGGAAAACTTTTATGATTGTATTCCACTTATGTATTGAGGAAGGGATATATTCAGTACAGGTTTTTCCAAACATGCATAGTTTGATTTGAAAATAGAGAAGACGAGTGGACACATTTGATCCAATTTGAAGAAACATGAATATATGATGGTTAGTTGTAGCAAATTCAAGTGAAGTCTCCAGAACAATACAATGATAGATGGGTCAACACTGTTGACAGTTGAGTAGCAGAGTTATGGATAGTTTGTGACATATAGACATAGATGGATTCGTGAGATAACTAGAAGGTACAAAAAATATGGGTTAGAGAAGATGAATATCAATATATGTACAATTGGAATAAGTGGAATCAGTGGAATCAGTTAATAGTTGGAATCAATTGGTCACAAAAAGGAAAGAATTGAAAGGCACATTAGAATAGGGGAAGAGAAATTGTCAACATGAGCTATATCTTGAGAAGGAAATCATTGAAAAACATGGTCAAATAAAAATGATAAGTGAATTGAATAAATCAAGTGATAAATTCTTTGCAGTATGATCGAGTGAGCCTAACAAGCGATTGAAGAAATCAAATATTGAATTCTTTTTATATATGTCAAAGAATTTTAAGAGGAATCACCAATGGGACATTAAGAAGCACTAGATAAGAGGAAAGAAAACATTTACAGGCAACCCTAAATTTATATACATGATATCTTGCAGAGAAGCAAAGGGAAGAGAAGTAACTAGAGAAAGATATCTAGAAACGAAGATCAGTAGCATGCAAACAAGGGGAGACATATTGACAAGGGGAGTTACCGTATTGTCAAAGGAGGAGATAAAGAACAAAGGCATGAAAAAAAATATAAATAATAGATGCATGAAGATAGGGGGAGCATCCCAAGGAGAGACACCATTTGCCATTGATCTCAAATGGGGAGCGATAAGAGAAATGGAGTGGATATAGGGAGATCAATGGCCACAGGGGGAGCATGAGCATGAGAATGCATATGATCATGAGTGTTTCCATCAATGCATGTCATTAGTGTTTCCATAGATGCCAAAGGGGGAGATTGTTGGACAATTGGTTTGGAGTTGTCATTGATTTCAAACCTTGGAGATTCATGTCAAACCTTGGACAAGTTCATAATCCCTAGATATGTGGTTGAGATTGATGGCGAGTTATTTTTTATTAATGTCAACAACAGTGGTCATGTCAATAGATGTGATGGGTGCATTTAAAGAAGCCTACAAGGATCCCCATAGGTGTGGTTATGGAACCCAAAGTTGATTGAGAAATATGGGCATGAAGAATAATGCAAATGCAGGTAAGATACTCATAGATGGATAATACTCTTCATTTTTTTTTTCTGATGATAGGTGGTACAACATGTGGTTCCTCACGGTTAGGGAGATATGGCCTCATGAAGTGTCAATCCCCAAAGAATGGTTAATAAGCACCTAGATGGTTACAAGTCAATTAATGAAAGGGTAAATTGGTTGTAACAAGAAAGTCAAGTATCTCTAAGATTAAGGGGATAGGTTACCAAGAAAAAATATAAATACACCTTAAGGAGTCCCTCATAAGTACACATACACACATTCATTGAATATCTATCTTGTGAGAATATTTGGTCTAGCATTCCTGGACTATTGGTGAATCTAACAACAAGTCTAAGGCAACAAAGAAAGTGTCAAGAAGGAGAAAAAGTTTCAGATATGTAGAGTGCTAGGCTTTTTATCTAACCCTAATTTGGTTGGCCCTCGTGGGTTAGGCATAGGGTGTCCCATGAAGCCTGCACAAGTTTGATAGTGTTCATCACGTGAGGCCCTACATGACAGGGAGTATTTGTCCTGAAAGGCCCCGCGTGACAGGGAGTCTTTGTCCCGCGAGGATAAGACGTAAGTGGGGAAAGGATGATAGTTCTAGGTCCTTGAGGTTAGAGGTATTACTACATGTATGTGAATTAGGTTCATATGCAACATGCTCATTACATATGTAACAGGTATGTTATTCTATGTGTTATGAGGTTGCATCTTAGTGATATTGTGGAGCATACTTGAGGCATGTGTTTTGGAGCTTTGGTATATGAATTGAGGCACATCATGGATGTATGGTACATGTTGGGGTAGGTATATATGTTAAGGTATGTTGTTGGTGCATATCTTGGTTGTATTGGTATAAGGTTTATGGTGATTGATTTAGGAATATGATGAGTGATATGTCACTTGTTTGAGGTACATGGTCTACGGATGTTTGGCATGTTTTTTGAGGCATATAATTGATGATAAGATGCATTATTAGAGGAACTTGTTCATGATCTTGATATATGATTGGTAAAAAATTAGCACATATTATTCGCATATGGTTGAGGCACTTGTTATGGTACAATATTGGTACATGGTATGGTGTTGATGTACATGGTTGATGTGTATCGTTTGAACATGGTATGGTACAGGTGTTTATGTACATGATTGATGTGCATGGATGGCACATGGTATGGTACAAGTGTCAATGTACATGGTACATGTGTTGATGCATGGTTGGCACATGGTATGGTACAAGTGTTAATGTACATGGTATAGGTGTTGATGCATGGTTGATGCACTTGTTGTGATATAGGTTGTGGTACACAGTTGATTCTTGGTATTGTACGGGTTGATGGTTTGGTATTTGGTTGAGACACATATCGTGTGATGATATGTTGGTGATATTGGTACTTGCTTAGTAGAGGCATGTGTCAGCGATGTTGTACATCTAGTTGAGAGGTGTCCTTGGTATATGATCCATGTGAGATAATATGATTGAGTATCAATGACAATGATTGGTTGCACAGGTTGGAAAGGTTGATGTGACATGATAGGTTGGACAGGTTGATGTGACTGAGCAGGTTGATGTGACAGTGGCAGTAATAGTGATAGTGACAGAGACAATGAAAATGATAGAGACAATGGTAATGATTGTGGTAGTGACATTTTGTTCTACACTTATATTTCAAGGTGGCATGATGGGGCAAAAAAATTGGGAGGTAGCTTCCTTCCACTTGGTGTTGGATAATCAGGGAGTTGGATATTCCTTCAGGTTAGAGGTTGAGAATCAGGGGGTTGTATCCTCCTTCTGGTTGGATCCAGTGAATTCAGAGAGTTGTAGATTCCTTCAAGTTCGAGCCTGAGAATACGGGGTTGGACACTCTTTCCAGCTGCAGCTGGATAATTTGGAAGTTGGTGCTTCCTTTGAATGAATTCTTGATATATATAAGAAAGCATTTTGTTTTTTTCTCCCATTTGGGTTTCCATGTAAATATTGGTGTAGTTTGTACTTGACGTGATGTTGTTGATGTGGTTTTCCTTATGATTATATGCTCATGATATATTGAATGCAATCATAGATGATACATTGATAATAAATTGTTGAACATTGTTGAAAAAATTAAAGAATATATATTGTGGTTAAAAGTGGTAAAAGTGGTCATATTGATTCACCCCCCCTCTCAGTTTTCCAAAATTAGTGAAGAATCATCAACAAGGAATATACAAGGAGAACTTGGGAGGGAAACACCATAAATAAGATCTTGAATAGTGCGACTTGCTCAAAGTTTGGTGGACAAAGGTGTCATGCAACCTGCCCATGCTAAGTGAAGGTCTCTCTAATCCATGGTCATATACAATTTGTATTTCCAGTGAGTAACAATACTCTGAATCTGTGTATATATCAGCCCTGTATAACTATATTTTGAGATAAATAAAATTTCCATTAAATGTTGAGTTTCCATTGTTGAAGAATATATATGTTCAATGTCATGTGAATTTTTTTTTGAGGGTATTAGTAAATTGTTATAAGAGAGAATTGCTACTTTTAGTTGTGTTTAATCATTTTTTTATATCGCTCACTCATAAATAGATTTTAAATTAGTATGAATTGTTCTTTCTTTTTAAAATCAAGCCTGGCCCAACATATGTTGAGTTCAAATAGAAAAAATTACCATCCAAGCATTGGAATGATATGAATGGTTGGATGAACAGGGTTGTTGCAATATTTCAATTCATTTCTACTCATATTCCTTCATAACTCAAAAACTTATTCCCTACTCAAGCCATTGGTAAATTGATGGGTCATATGATTTTTTTAAACACTACCAACCAAATTAAGTGACCCCATTTTGTTGCCCATTGTGGATCCTCTACCTGTAATTGCCTATTTTTTGGTTTAATACCTTAAATGGTGATATATATGTTCTCTTTTAATCCTACTATCTCTAAATACATGTGTATTTCATGTTGGAATTTTGATCCACACTTGCACGCATCCATCCTAGTGATGGGGAGTTTAGACCTAGGATTCATCGAGAGTTGACAAAAAAAAAACCAGAGCATCAACATATCAATCCTCAACCAAGGTCGAGGATGGTATCAACCAATATGTACAGAGGATCAAAAATACCATGAGGTCTTGTGACAAGGATGAAGGAAAAACATACAAAAACCCATCAAGGATGATATTTCCACAACTCATATATGACAGATTATTAGGAATAAGATTTAAAAAAATACACACACATATTCAACTCATACATGATAGAAATAGAATAGATCATAACTATCACATTTTTATTACCAGATTCATTCCTTCATAACATACGTATACATTCTGCATAATAGATATATATGGAAGCCATAGAACTTCACATATTTTCTATACAAATTCTCATAATTACAACATACTATGCAATGCCCCCTTGCTAAAAACTCAGGCATACAATAGACACTGAATTGTTTTCAAGAGAAATGAAATATTACTAAGGAATCAATAAATATCATCTCAAAAATCTAGCTATCTAACCATCCATATTTATGATATTACTACTTCCTTTTATAGCTTTCTCTATTGGGGAGCATTGTCTCTTTATACTCTTCTTCCACTCGCTTGACTCAAAAAATTACCTTGTACACTTTTGGTGTCTGATAATGCTCCACATAGAGTTTCTGTATCAACAAAAATCTTAACTTCCTGGCCATCCCATGTGTTGAAAGTCCCACGTCTTCATATGTTGCTGACAATAATCATTTTGGAATATTTCTTGACGGTTCCTTTCTTGATTCTGGTGGGAATCTTCTTGATTTCTGGTGCAACTGAAAAAAATCGGACTATTGTGCACTTGGTATAATTTAATCTTGGCACGCAACTAACAAAACTCGGTCTGACATACACTTCTAGTCATTATTCTTGCAAAACTTGGTCAAAACTTAGAATGTGCACACACACCTTCATTTGTGTGCATGCAATATCTAAAAATTTTTTTTGGGTCTCAACAGGCCCCCACCACTATTATATATCTCATCCTCGAGCCAACTACTACATATTATCTAGGTGGACAGTTTGAGTAATATTAGATCATCGTTCTTCAAAACAAGTTGTGATTGTAGCCATTTTATTGAGCCAAAACCCTCGGCCTGTGGAGGTGAATGTGGTATCTATTTAAAGTTTCCCATCAATCACCAACTATTGAAGAGAAGTGAGGTTCCCTCAAGAGAGAGCATCATTTTATACTTGGATTTTTGTTTTGTGATGGTCAGGTCAAGCTAGTAGCTATGATCATTCTACTAAAGGAGGGATGTGGATCCATAGAAATATATAAGGGTAAGGAACCTGATGAGTAAACTAGATGAATTGGTTGGTGGAGGGTGCTCTGCTTAAGGAAGTGGATCCATGAAAGCAAATTATACAAGGTAACTAGGAAAACTGGAGAGTAGGGATTCTTTCTATCAACAAAGGAGATGATGTATGGTGGTTGCGCACTCATTGATGTGTTGAATGAGCTAGTGAATTGTCACGAGTAAGAAATAAAGTTCAGGGAACTTCGACGTACTGAGATGATACATGATAGGAAAGAAGTAGGACACACCTCTATTGAGAAATTGGTGAGATACTAATAATGGAAGTGAAATAAATGCTCAGGACTTGCTCATCCAAAAAGGAAATAATAGAGTATGGACAATCTGTTAAGCCACACCATGACAGGGAAGCGAGGAAATATGGAGAAGAGAAAGCAAGGTGGAGAAAATACCAATGAAATGATGAAGGAAGTTGCATATGGAGGTGAAATGTAATGGGGCATGGATAATTAATCCAAAAAGAGTGTCAAAGGGGTGATATGTTTAGATATTGTGACTAATTGGGATATCGATATTACAAGTCCATTTTACGAGAGATCAATATTGGAGAATGTAGTGGTATAAATAACAGTGTTCCCCTGGCATGTGTGAACTGCACAAAATGGATTATAATCCCCTTCAATAAATTGAACCTCTAGGAAATTCTTCCAAAGTCCACGTGAATGGTTAGACCGAATCCATAATTTATATCAATTCCAAAGACTCAACCTCATTTGGAAATATGAAATAATTGCACAGGATGTCAATCAATTGAATCCACCCACATGACTGATGTGAATGTTGTGTTGTCCAAAATGTAAACTATGTCTACTACCAAGTGTGATACATATTCTACAACCTACACTAAGCCTAATATACTAATACTCAAAAATTTTAAATTGGGAGCTAAATGATGATGGACCCCTGTGGGCCATAATACACCTTCAACCTACTTCCATTAATGATTCCCTTAAGGGGATGTCCTTGGAGGGTTTCCATCTTGGAAGCCCCTACTTCACTTATGTAGAATAGCTAAAACATTCCCAACCAATGCATGTGTAGCTTTCCTTGACGATGAAAGTATTTTCTATCATATAATAATACTAAAGAGCAAAGATGGAGAATTTTCTAGTAGATATTACGGTCGTTTCATGCCTTCTACCTTTCCTTTTTGACCATTTGAATGAATATTACCATCATTCGGTCTTCCTCTAGCTCCATTATCTTGTCTATATTCTTCTAAAGGTATTGATCATCGGTCATTTGGGTTTCTAGGGTGACCCAAAGGCTAGGAACAATGAATTCTAGCAACATGACCGCTTCTTTTCCATAGACTAATTAGAATGGGGTGTGATTTTTCATCCTTTTTCACGTCGCTCGATAAGCCCATAATATTTTTGGTATGTGATAATCCCATTCATCACTCTGCACATTAACAACTTTGGTTAAATCATTCTCTAAAATTTTATTAAAATATGCAATCGTACCATTGGCTTGAGGTGGTAGGGGTTGCTATTTTGGTGATGGATCATGAACTCATGAGTGAGTTGTTGAATAGTCTCATTCAAAAAATGTGACCCCTCGTTCCTCTTCAACACCCTTGGAAATCTGAATCCGGTGATGACATTCTTAAATATGAATGGCATCACCATTTATGTTGTACAATTTTGACTGGTGCTACTTCGGCCAATCTAGTGAGATATTCAATAGTTTTATGAAAAACCTTGCACATAGTATATTTTCATGTATTTTGGCCTCCAACAACACCTTCATGTGCTTTGTGTAGGATGGGTTTTCATTTGTGCTCTAGAGCACACCGATGCAGGATGCCATCATCTCCCAACTTATACAATTGGCCAAGGATCAACTGATAATTGGTGCTATGGGTCACACATTGATGACATTGTGCCAGATTGTAGCCTAAGGGATAGTGTCCATCCATGAGAAATTTTAATATCTAATCCAGTTGCTTGGGAACAACTTTTACCTAGAATATCTATACACCAGGGATTTCATCATAGAGGCTTGCCACAACTTTCCCAACGTTAATCTGCAAGAGATGATCCAGACCCACATTATGTTTTGCAATATTGAAGACAACTTCAAAGTCAAATTATTGGAAAAAAAACAACCACTGAGAGATTTTCCTTCCCAACACCAAATTACTGACCAAATACTTGACCAATGAGTGATCAATGACTAATTTGAAAGGAAACCTAAGCAAGTAGTGGATAATTTTTTGTAGGTCATAAACCATGGAAAAAACCCTCCACTTGGTTTTCGTTTAATTATTTTTTCTATTAGACAACTTGCAAATGGAAAAATAGACTAGATGATCAATGTTTCATTTCCCTAGCTATGCAAGAATGACACCAAGATGAATAGACGATGCGTAAACATGCACATGGAAGGGATTCGACCAATAAGGAAAATCTAGAATGGGAATAGTAACAATTTTTCTTTGAGGGTATCTGATGCTTGCTAGAATTTCGATGTGAAATCATACTTAATTTCCTTGCACAACAACTTTTCCAATGGAGATGCAATCTAGTCATAATTCTAGATGAACCTTCGGTAGTATCATGTATGACCCAACGTGGTGTGAATTTCTCCAAATGAAGTGGGGTCACCATATACAATATGGAACAAGTATTATCTTGGTCTACTAATGATTCATACTTGCACACTAGATGCCATAACAATGTACCAAATGGTGAAAAAAAAATACATTTCTTCAAATTCAAATATATTTATAGCTGGTGACATCGATCAAGTATTAATAGAAGATATTGTATGTGCTCTTTTAAAAAATTGAACATAGTCCAATCATCCAACTGTACCTCAAGAAATTTATGGATAAATTCCTTGAAAGATGTGACCACTATTTGGGAAGAGATTCCAAGGGCATTCTTCAATCCAAAGGGTATGACCGTTTACACAAATGATCCTCATTCGGTTGCAAAGTTTGTCTTATCATAATACTCCTCGATGATCCGAACCTAATGATATCCATAGAAATTATCTGTGGAGTAGGATTCCCAGCTACCAACATTTTCGAGCACTTCATCACTGAAGGGTGTCAATAAAGGGTAATGGATGCAGGCTACATTGATACTCCACAGATAAAAAAAAATACAAATCTCCCTCGTATTCTTTGGTTTCATGACAATATGACTAATCCATATCGACTCCTCTATTGGGACAATGATCCCAACATCCAAAATCTGATCCATTTCCTTGCACACCTTTTCCTTATACATGGGATTCAAGTGGTAAGGTCTTCTCTTGACCACTTTGGCATCGAGTTTGAGTTGAATCTTCATAGATCCCAATGATCCTTCAATTCCTTTCATCTCAAAAAATATTTGTGGGAAAAAGTCTTCAGATTCCTTAAGGATTTCAACAACCTGAGTGACGATATCCTTATCCAAATAATCTCCAATTATGTCTATCTTGGGTGCTTCTTCAGTGCAAATATTTTGTTTCTATGGACATCTTGGCGGTAATTTCGGTCATTCTTCACTCAAATCTTGTAAAAAACATAGAATGTGTGTGCACACCTTCATTTGTGAGCATGCAAGATCTAACCAAAAAATTTGGGTGCCAATAGGCCCCCACCACTATTATTTGGCTCATCCTCAAGGCATTTGTTTCATATTATCTAGGTGGAAAATTTGAGATTCAACCAATTTCTCGACTAAGAACCTTCATTGGTGTCTATGGAGGTGAATGAGGGATTTTTTTAAAGTCCCCCATAAAGCACCAACTATTGAAGAGAAGTAAGGTTCCCTTAAGAGAGAGCATCATTCTCTACTTTTCTTTTTGTTCTAGGACAATCAGACTGAGCTAGTAGCCATGGTCATTCTACTGGAGGAGGGATGTGGATCCATGGAAGTATGTGAGGGGAGAGAACCCGACAAGTAAACTATATGAATCGGTTGGGGGAGGCTGCTCTGCTGGAGGAGGGGGAATCTATGAAAGGCGATGATACTACTGATTTGGAAAAATCAAAGTGTAGGGATTCCTTCTATCAAAAAAGGGGATGGTGCACGACCTTTTTCCACTCAATGATGTGATGAAAGAGCCAGTGAAATGTTGCAAATATGAAATACAGTTAAAGGAAATGTGGTGTACTGAGATGATACTTGATATGAAAGGAGGAAGTATCTCTACTAAGGAACTAGTGATAGACTGATAATGGATATGAAATGAAGGCTCAAGGGTTGTTCAACCAAACAAAAAATAAAAGAGTATGGAAACTTTGTTAAGACATGCCATTATATGAGAGAGGGGAAATATAGAGAAAGGAAAGCGAGGTGGATAAAATACCAATTAAATGATGAAGGAAGTCGGATATGGAGATGTGAAGGAATGGGGCTTCGTGAATTATTATAGCAAGAGAATCAAAGGGGTGATGTGTATAGAGGGGATAGGTTGGGGGAAACTACGAAGGGTATGAAGAAATATTTGAAAAGGGAGGAAGGTTTGGAGAACTAGTTGAAAGTGGAAGTGGATTGTGACTCATTGGGATATCAAGATTACAAATCCATCATAATGGAGATGCATATTGGAGAATGTAGTGGTATAACTGTTGGCACAGTGTGGTAATACCCTAGGTTCAAAGTATTCAACCAACAAAAACCTTCAAATACCAAAACTTTTGACATCACTTGTGTGTAGGAGAAGTCTCACCCGAGGTGTCTTATTGGGACTGTAGAAACCAATTTTATGTAGGTGTCAGGGACTGTGAGGCCATTAACAGATTCTTTAGTACTTAGTTACTCTACACAACTTATTCTGTGTTATGTATTCTTAACATGATAAATTAATTTGTGCAGTAACATCTTAATATGAACTGGAGTACAAATCATCCATCATAACATTCACAATAACTACGCAATAATAATATTGTAAGTGAAACTACTGTAACATGCATCATATATAAGAAATCACAATTCACACATGGGTAGACATAAGATTTAACGCGATTGACCCAACTTTGGGCTACGTCCATAATGGATGGATTCTTTATGATTTTTTCTATAATTCTCCCAATATTTCACACTATGATACAATTTATATATCATACTTTCTCCCCATCCCGATTAGCCATTTTGCAGTGCAAGCCTCTCTTTCTACAAGGTTCACCAAATCCTCACATACAAACTCTTTCTCTTGGAAACACCTAAGAACTCTTATAGAATATATACCCTAACACATATATCTTCGCATAAACTCAACACATGAACCCTCAAAACCCCTTACTTTCCCAACCTATTACATATTTATACATGAATCTAGGGCTTAAAACCCTAAGAGAACTCATCATGACTAGATTACAACTCGGGTTGACTTGTTGTTTAGTTGTGGTGTTCCTTGTTTTGCGCTTGCATGCTACTTTTCCATGCTCACCTTTTGTTCATCCTTATTTTTATGATCTAGGTGGATATTGGTGTCCACCCACCTATTCCAACCGGCTCAAAACATTTTTTTGGCAACTTACTATTTTTAGAATTTTTTTGGTTCCTAAACTTTTGAGGCCATTTTGAGGGCCTATACAACAATTTTTTTGCGATCAATCACCTCAATGTTAACTAAAGGATCTTATTGAGACCCAAAAATTAATCTCCTAGTTTATGCCTTTCCAACGAGCTATCATGCATCCCAAACATAGATTGTATGCCAAAGTTACGCCCCCAGGAATTTGATACACCAAACTACCCAAAATGGGGTCCACAAAACTGTTGGATTTTCATGTTTTGGGGTTCGGGCTTTGTATTTTATTTATGTTAAAAAGGAATTTGAAACCTCATTGTAACAATCATTTTCTTGCGAATAGAGTAGCTGCTACATCTCTTCTCAGAGATAAGCTTCCACCATTCTAGTGAGTCTTTCACTCAGTATTTCTACAGTTTTGTACATTTCGCTCATTAATAGAAATTGAGTATTACTATGTATCTATGCCTCTTGTTATATATCCTATATATCTGTTATATTATTGGCTATATTTTAATATCTCTGTATATTTTTTTTTATATCTCCGCTCTCATTTCGTGCCCAAAATAATCTAGATCATATGCGCGTCTTTCTTCTTTTGCATGTTGAACTGCTTCTTTCCTTCAAGTCACTTGCTTTTATATTTTCTTTCTTTATTCTTCTATATTTGATTTATTTCATCTACATTGTTCTATGTGCCTTTAATACACGATCTTTTTCATGTGATCCGCTACTACGCAGTTCTTAGACACTTTATCCTTTGCTTCAAAATTGTCTTAAAAAAATTCTTGAAAATTATCTTCCAAAATGCCTATCCAATATGCGCCCAACATTCACTCATGGCTTGTCCCAAGCCACTCAGTCCTATTGTGTCACACTCTTCCTCACCTTCACCAATGTCTTCAATGTTTCCCTTGTAGCCTCTATTTCTTTAGTGATATTTGTTTATTTCTCCAAAATTTCCTCCACGACATGTGCAATCAAAGATGTGAGCTTTTCCTCAGTGTCATGTGCTTCTAGCTCTACCATATCTTGAACAGTGGCCAATTATCTTATGAACCTAAGTGGATCATTCTGTAGGGGTTCTAATTTTTGTGTAATTTCCTTTTGTTCTTCTTTCAATTGTTCTACTTCATTGTACAATTTTCTATTGGCCAATTTTTTTGTTATCCTCTCTGTAGGTGCCAAAGTGTTACTTATTTCACTTGCTTGTTGAGACTTATCCTGCACCCTCCTTATTTTCTATTCCATAGCCTTCGACTCTGGGTTCATTAAGATATGATTCCAAATCGATGTACTCTCATCACACATCCTTGTGCATACTTAATTAAAACTCTTGATTTTTGCCACCGATGTTTGCGCAATCCTTTCCCTTCATTCCTTCTCTTTTGGAGGTGTTCCTAGTGTTGTGCGCACTTCCAAATCTGTAATATTGATGAAAAGTCCTCTATTCAGATATGTTCAAATTTATTCTCTCATATAACTCTAAAATAAGTGAAAATAATCCTCTCGATTCCGCCCTCATGAATTTTCATATGTTTTCGACAACTATGTAGTTTTAATCGTGCCCAAAGGAATGTCCAATGCAGTTATCAATGCTTGCATTATTATGGTATTGATGTTAAATCCGTCGCCAATGTTTTCCCCAAATCTGGTAGCATGTCATGATCCTCGACGACGTTTTTCCATTTATGACTACACGTCACCTGGATGGTTCCTTTATTGTTGCTTTTTGCATGTCCTCTACGTGCTTTAATTCCCTCTAACCATCATATTTGTCATCCTCTGTAGCTAACCTTTTCATGCACTTTACTATTTATGTGTCATTATTTTGTTCAGGTTCTATGCGATTATCATTGCATTACTTCTCTTACTTCGAACGACTTGTTTTCTTTCTATTTTTCTCACTTTTTATGTGTTTTCTCAATTTTCTACTTTTATTCATTTTTCCGATCTTTTATTTCCATACTATAGTACAACTACTATGGTACATGTATTTGTGCGCAACTCTCATTATTGAACAGATTGTCGGTCGTCTCTTTAGAGTTTCAACCAACTTCCATTCATTAATCCCCTCAATAATTCCCCATTAATTGTTTCCAACTATGCAACACCTGCCTTTGTCACATCCTTGATCACATATAGATGTAACCAGTGCATGCTAAGTTTTCCTTGGTGTTGGATAAACTTATTTTCATAGATAAATACTAAGTCTCCTACTTGAGATTTTTTCTTCTTCATATGTCGATCATGCCATGTGTTTTCTCATTCTTGATGAACTTTCTTGTGGAATCCTGCAACAAATATATCTTCCTCAAGCTATAACAAATGTGCCAATATTTACTATACTCGGTTAGAATCTGAAAGTTTAGTAATCGATGCAATGCAGAGGGTAGGAATAATAAATTCCATGGGAATTACCACTTCTATCCCATATACCAACCTAAACAGTGTCTATCCTGTCAGCTTCTTGGTCGTATTCTGTTAAGAACCAAATATCAATATAGCATAGAAAAACCTCAGGAAAAGTAGTCAACGCATTGAAAAAGAGATAATTTCATATAATAAGCCTCTTCGAGGGGGCAACCTGCTTTTACTCCACTTAAATATTCAAGTACAAGATGATTCAAAATGAAAATGTCTCCTTGGTATATATAGGACACTAGGAGGTATAATTACAACTAATGGCCTAAAGCCGACATAAATAAAATAACATTACTAATATAATATGCCCCAATTAAGGGGTAGTGAGACAATATTAGGGCTTAACATGCCCCTCCCCTTGAGACAAGTGTTTTCCGCAACGCTTGAGTAA
>JASDQU010260607.1:3415-15525 GCA_032191745.1 Picea mariana
CACGGTTAGAGAGTTATGGCCATGAGAAGTTGGAGAACCTGGGTTTGGGTAATGAACCCAAGTTTGTTTGATGGGTAATGGTATGAGTTTTGATATATTTTTAGGTAATACTATTATATATCGATATTACATGTCATTACATTTCTGGTGGTATGTGGAACGTCACATAACTCCTCACGGTTTGAGAGTTATGGCCTTGCGAAGTTGGAGGACCCTCATATGTCATCTAGAAGCCCCAAAAGGTCAAAGTAGTCAAAGTGGTTTAAGAGTTTTTAAAGGTAAATAATAAATTGAAGTGATGAGTGCACTATAATTCAAAGTGAATACAAAATAAATTATTTAAATAATAAATTTAATGGATAAATTACAAGTGGGTTAACCCTAAAATAAGGAAAGTGGGCAAAGTGACCTAAAAGATGTTTTTAAGGAAGCTACTTGGAGAGTATAAATAAGAGGCAAGGCTCTCTCATTTAAATCACACTTGAGAATATTGAATACCTATAGGTTTTTGAGGTAACCAAAGTATATCTCAGACAAATTTCTAAGGAAAGTGAATAAAATAAGGCCGGAATTCAAGGAAGGATAAATTCTTTTGATGATGCTTTCTAAGGTATGTTTTTTTCAGGTCATCTCACCATTTTCACAATAAAAAAATTTCTAGAATGATTCAGACCATGAAATTGCAATTCCATTGAGGAAACATATCCAAGTATTTGTGGTAAACAATTCAGCTTGTGGGTCGTTGTATTTTTTGAGTTACACTCCGTGGAAAATAGGGTTTGTGGCTAGTCCTAAAACTAGTCAAAAACAGGTGTTTCGAGTAAAAACGCCATAACTTCTTTATAAAAGATCCAAATTCAGTAATACAAAATGTGTTGGTTAGAGTACAGGTTTTAGTATGTTTTGTAATAGTTTTAGATCAATTCAACAAATATTCTGTGAGGGCCACGCTCTACAAGGTCTCTCTCTAGAGTAAGCCAAAATTCAGCAAGGTGTGCCATTTTTTCTATAACTCCTTTTCTGAGAGGTTCCAAGTAGTGAAACCTGGAATAATTGCATAAAAAACACTGAAGAACATTGTGTATCAGTTTCAGATCTTTATTCATTACAGGTACAAAGTTATGATTATTTCAAGTTAGGGTTGTTGACTAATCCAAAACTAGTCTTGTGAGACTAAAGAAAAGTTTGATGAAAATGCTAGTCTCTTGTTGTTAAAGTTAAGGAAGGTTTGCAAGTATGTGATCATATGCATCGGGTCTATTACAGAGTTACAAATCATATTTGGATGATGAAATTGATGAGGGCTTTTGGTTGAGGTACATGTTGTGTACATGGTTGAGACAAGTAGTTGATGAGTTGTCACATACATGAGGTGTATAGTTGATGATGTTGGTACATATTGATGAGTCTTAGTTGATGAGTACTTGACAGATGATTGGTACATACTTGGTACATGGTTGGTTGCACTTTTTTATGGTATAGGTTGATTACAGATTGTTTGGTACAGGTTGGTGCATGGTTGATGCACTTGTTTATGGTACAGGTTGGTGCATGGTTAATGCACTTGTTTATGTAACAGGTTGATTACAGGTTGAGGTACAGGTTAATGCATGGTTCAGGTTTATTGGTACAGGTTTACAGTAGTATATCTCATAGTGACAGGTTGACAGTGGTTCCATCATTTTACTTATACTTCAGGGTGGTTGGACGGGGCAAGGACAGGTGGTTGTAGCCACCTTCTGGTTGTAGCCGGAGAACATAGGGGGTTGTAGCCTCCTTATAGTCGTAGCCATAGAATTGGGGAGTTGGAGCTTCCCTCAGGTTGTAGCCTTAGAAACTAGGGGGTTGGAGCCTCCTTCCAGTTGCAGCTGGAAAACAAAGGAATTTGGTGCTTCCAATGAATGTAATTCTTCAAGACATATAAGAAAAATCATTCTGTGGTTTTCTCCCAATTTGGGTTTCCATGTAAAACATTGGTGTATTGTGTATGTGTGTGATTTTTCATTTCTTATTTCTCATTATTGGATAATAATTCTACATTGATATAACACTTGGATTATATGGTTAAAAAGGATTATAATTACGCTATTATTGATTCACCCCCCCTCTCAGTAATCCAACAACTTGTACTGTTATTTCATATTACGTTGTTTTGTATTTCATTTATGTTATGTATATGTGTTCACCTAGTTTATATGTACATGTTGTGTGCCTTCGTACATGGTAATTATCTTCATTACATGCCTTCCTGCATACTAACATGCTTCATGTCCATTGTCTTTTCGCTGCATTGGTACATTTAAACAAACAGGATAGCTGGAGATGGCAATGGGATCTTTGGTGGGTAAATAGACTTGTTTCTCTTTATTTTAGATGTCTGTCTTCATACTAACTTTCCTTCATGTCCATTGCATATTCGGCATTGCTGCCTTGGAAAAAATAGGTTGCTTGGATAGGGAGATGAATTGTTCTGTGCAACAGTAGAGGGTTATGTGGTACAATCTTCTAAAAGGTATACCAAGTATGGTGGTAAATGAAATATACAAAGCGGGTGGGGGCATATAATATTAGACTTCAAAATGATGGCTTGGCAGCAATGGGCCTTTCTGCCCTCCCTATTTCTACTTTTTCCATTTTCTATTATCCCTTTTGTTTTCTAATTCATCTGCTTAGTGTGATTTCCGAATGGTGTGTCGGTTGGAGGACTAACAGTTTCACATCTTTGGTCATGCTTCTACCTTGTTCCATAGTTACCTACTTTCTCGATTGCGGGTGTCGGGCTGGCAGGTTGAAGATTGCTCCCCTGCCTTTCAGGGGTCCGCGATATACAGCTTAGCCATGGTGCCCCACTCTCATGCCATGTTTACTATCAAACATTTTTCCAGTTAAAAAAAAACAAATGCATAAAATTTAACAGTTATTTAGTCCTTGCGATGGACAATATACAATGCATATGCTTGTTTAGTCCTGATGTTCATCTAAACATGCTTGCATCAGAAAAAGTTGGACTAGTGACATGGGCATGAGCAGTCAGTCATCCCAGACATTAGTAGATCGATAAGGCCAAAGGTAAATATGCATATGCTTTGCTCTTACTATGTTTACTAAACAAATATCCTCGGCTATATACTCATCTATGGCATGGTGGATATGATGATGTCGATTGCAATACATGGTTTGCAGCTCGCAAGAAGTATCAAGAACTACAAGTGAGACGTCGAACGTGTTGCATGTTCCACAGACTAAGAGGTGTGGTTGCAAAACTCTGGATCCATATTTCATCCAACATATATGTGTGTACTTGTAGATTTATGCCAGTGAAAGAAGAATACAGACAAAAAAAAAATGCATACTACCATTCACTTTAGTTTTCCTGTTCAAAAATTGTCACCAGGTCTAAAGTTGTAACATCCAAAGTACTATCAATAGAGGGATTGAACAACCTTCGAACTGGACAAGTGTTCGTTGGGGACATAATGGTTGTCTACATCACCTACTTGGACAAGGCAAACAAAATTAGATCCATTATGCGTGATGACATGACAGACAAGGAGGCCATGATGACAGTGACACTGATTGTTCATCCACAACTTGTCTAGAAACATGCAGAAAATATATTGTCGAGTAATGGGATACCCATTACAAATTTTAATATATTTCCCAAAATAGTATATGTCCGTGGTGATTGTGATCGAATTATTTCGCTGAACGAAAAAAGCATTGTGGAAAAAATTTATGTTGTTTGTTCAGAATATCGTTTCGTCCCGGACTCGACTATCAGCCAGCTTGCACAGAGCGTTGATATTTACCCAATCAGAATGATTGGTGCAACTATCACATTGGCAAGAAAACTTGGCTCGCAACACATTCTCCATATAAAGGATGGAGAGTCGGATAGCGACAAGGCAATGGTACCGCATTTCATATTCAGTTTTGTCCTTTATTTTTGCATGTGCATGTATGTCAGGTAAGTTACAAAAATATTGCACTGTTCCATGTTGCAGCTACAATTGTTCGATACGTATTCAAATTTTTTTTTGTTAATCGAGAAACAATTGCATAAAGGGCAGATTCCACTTATGATTTTCAAAAATATAACAAAGAAAAGGGATCTTAGAGAAAGGATATTTCGGACAACCCAAGCAACGTTTGTAACAGAGTTGCGAGCAGATATAGTAGAGGATCTGAAGAAAGTAGCTAGATTTACAACTGTTGTGCATATACATCCACAAATTCATCCTCACTTTGCTTATAGAAATAGCCTTCAACAAATTTTTGTGGCTTGTTTAATTTTTTTTTATTTTTTTAAGAGGAGGGCGGGGGGGGTGCAGTTGTGTATTATATTGTTCAATATATTAATTCCTATGCTTGTGTTCCCAGGTTGAAGGTATTTTAGTTGCAGCCAATGTGTACTCGACCCCCTTTGAACCTGTATGTGAAAAATGCAACTCTCATGCTTCTGCCTCCGCTTTGATAAGTGATGATACGATTGATTCTCTGTGATGCGGTGAAAATTTTCCATATATATATGGACATTGCATGAATGGTGTCATCCGAACCATGGGCAACACAACCGTGCAATGTACGGTTAGGCAGCCTCTGTTACAAAATGTGTTTCCTAAGTTGGCAGAGTTGTCGTATGAAACGTATCTACAGAAAAAGGCAAGCAGTGTGTACATGTTGCAGGAGCCTCGGATACACAACAAATTCACCTTAAATGAGGACAATGTAATTTTTCATATCAGCTGAAGAAGGGAAAAAATATATATATCAAACTTTGGTAGGAAACGAAAATACCTTATGTGTCTCTGCAATATTTCTTCAACATCCAGATGAATGTTCGTCGGACTTGGCTAGTTAGGATTGCACGTGCATAAGATTTTTCGATCAAAAAAATGCGAAGCATGGCAGAAAACCCCATATATCCCATGGCCATGGTTATTTTCTACTGGGAACATATACCAAATTCAAGAGAAAATGAATGCGGCGATGTTTTTTCTTTGTATATCACATTGTTTGGTGCAAAGGTCGATGGGTCCTCCTCTATGGAACCTTCTGGGAACTTGCTTGTGGCCTCTTTGAAGTTTGGTTTCTTCTTGGTTGTGTGCTTGATCTCTCAATTTGTATACCTCAAAACTCCAACTGTTGTTTGGAGGACACGGAACAATATAATTGAATTTTTTAGCCAACCGGCCTGCAGATCCACCTGAAAATTTCTATGGCATTGTGACGCAAATGTAGATTACGTTGATCGAAGAACTTGGTAAAATTATTGTCTTGGAATAATTTGAAATCAACAAATATATACTGTGCGAAGTGCAATTGTGCTATCATATCAAGAAGAGGAACTTAAAATTCAAATTGGTCGTTGTTTTGGCATTTTTGCTTAATCGGTGAACTCGGTAAAATTAATGTCCTACAATAATTTGAAATGAATGAATATATATTGTGCGGAGTGCAATTGTGATATCATATGAATAAGAGGCCCTTAAAATTCAAATTGGTCCTTGTTATTCTTGCGGTGATAGAATTTTAAAAAAACTCTATTTTCTTTCCTTCATTTTTTTAAAATAAGCAATTTAACATCCTTTAATAATTTAATGTAATTCAATTGTACAATATCAATATTTGATATTAGTAATTTAGTATTTGAAAATAATGTTTTTAGATAAAGTTAGATAGGATGACCATTCGTAAACAATTGCAATCTTGAATCCGCGAATCGTGGGGTCTTGTCGATTTGTATGTCCCGTAACTCTCACTGTTGTTTGGAGGACACGGGACAATGTTGAGCCAACCAGCCCACAAGTCCGCCTGTCAATTTGTATATTGCGGAATTCTGGGTGCTATTTGTAGGACACGGAACAATAGAGACTCAATTTTTAGCCCCTCAAGCCAAGAACCCGCGATCCAAAAAGTGCCTAAGTATGGAATGAGGGATCCGCATATGCTCTATAAAATCTCATGTCGATACTTTATAAAAGTACATGTTTACTATGTATTGCTTGTTTGTCGGAAAACTTTTATATTGCTCACCCGGCCAATTTGTAAAAACTTTCTTGTCTAATTAAATTCTGCAATATCAATATTTAATATTAATAATTTAGTATTGAAAATAATGTTTTTAGATATGTTAGACAGTTGATAGGGATTACCATCCATAAACAATGAAAAACTTGAACCCACCAGTGCTCGAGTCCATATGTCAATTTGTATATCGTGGAACTCTGAGTGTTGTTTGGAGGAAACAGAACAATGGAAGTGCAATGTTGATCTAGCCTGCCCGCGGGTCCTCTTGTCAATTTTTATATCGCGGAATTGTGGGTGCTTTTTGTAGAGCACGGAACAATAGAGGCCCAATTTTCAGCCCACCAGCCACAGAAGCCACAATCCAAAAAGTGCCTAAGTATGGAATTGTGGATTCGTACATGCTCTATAAAAATTTCATCTCCATAGTTTATAAGAGTAAATATTTAGTATGTATTACTCATTTTTCGGAAAACTTCTAGGTGCGGAAGTTGGCGGATTCACGACTTCAGATTTCACTTAGTTTATTATCACTACCCTGACCGACCGCTTCTCCGTTTGATATTGTAATAAATGAATATAAACTGGCCCAAGTCCAATTGTGCTATGACATGAACACGAGGACCTTAAAATTCAAATAGATGGAAAGTTTTCTTTTGAATTTGTATATCGCGGAAATGTGGATGCTATTTGTAGGGCACAGAACAACAGAGGCCCAATTTTGAACCCGCCAGCCCAAGAATCTGCCATCCAAATAGTGGCTAAGTATGGAATTAGGGATCCATACATGCTCTATAAAATGTCATCTCCATAGTTTGTAGAAGTAGATATTTACTATGTATTGCTTGTTTCCTCCGAATGATGTTTAGAAGACACGGAACAATAAAACTGTAATGTTGAAGGACCAAGTCCGCAGCTTTGGCTGTCAATTTGGATATTGCAGGACTCTAGGTCGTATTTGTAGGATACAAAGCAATAAAGGCCCGGCTTTGAGCCCGCCAAATCGAGAACCCGCAAACGAAAAAGTGGCCAAGTATGAAATGCAAGATCTGTACAAACTCTATAAAAACCTCATGTCCATACCTTGTAAGAGTTCATACTTAGTATGTATTACTCATTTTTCGGAAAGCTTCTACCTGCGGAAGTTGGCGGATTCACAACTTCAGGTTTCAATTACCTTTAGATGACCAGCGCGATCGACCGCTTCTCCATTTGATATTGTAAGAAACGAATATAAACTGGCCCAAGTCCAATTGTGCTATTATAGCAACATGAGGCCCTTAAAATTGAAATAGTCAATTTGTATATCACAGAACTGGCGGTGCTATTTGTAGGGAACGGAACAACAAAGACCCAATTTTGACCCCGACAACCCACGATCCAGTCAGAGAACCCGCGATCCAAAAAGTGACCAAGTATGGAATGAGGGTTGTGTGCATGCTTTATAAAATCTCATGCCCATAATTTATAAAAGTACATACATGGTATGTATAACTCATTTCTTGCAAAATTTTGTAGGTGCGGAACTTGACGGATACACATGTTCAGATTTTCACCCATTTTTATATCAACAGCCCGACCAACCTCTTGCCCGTTTCATATTATACAAAAATTTTGGAACGCAAGTTTCCGAATACGCGAGTTTTTCTTTGAAATAAGATATTTCACATCCTTTTATAATTTTATGTAATTAAATTGTACAATATCGATATTTAATATTAATACTTTATTTTTGAAAATAATGTTTTTTTTGTAGTGTTACATAATTCATAGGGATCACCATCCGTAAACAATCACAAGGTTGGGCCTGCCAGCCCTAGAATCCATATGTGAATTTGTATATGGCGGAATTCTGAGTGTTGTTTGATCGAGACAAAACAATAGAAATGCAATGTTGAGCGAGCCAACCTACAAGTCCGCCTGTCGATTTGTATATTGCGGAACTCTTGGGTGCTATTTGTAGGTAACGAAACAATACAGGCATAGTTTTGGGCCCGCCAGCCCGAGTACCCGCAATCCAAAGATTGGCTTAAGTATGGAATGTGGGAACAGTGCAATGCTCGAGTACCCCGCAGGTCCGCTGGCCAATTTGTATATAGCGGAATTTTGAATGCTATTTGTAGGCCATGGAACAATGGATGCCCAATTTAGAGCCTGTCAGTCCGAAAACTCGTGATCCAAAAATTGCCTAAGTATGGAATTCGGAATCCGTGCATGCTTTATAACATCTCATGTTTATACTTTATAGTACATATTTAGTGTGTATTACTCATTTTTTCCGAAAATTTCTAGTCTATATTTTCTCTCTGCTTTTCCTTCTTGAAATGCAGGTTCCTACATAGGCGGGTTTAACATTGCGTTTCCATTGTTCCGCCCCCTGCAACTAGCACCCGAACTTCCGCAATTTACAAATTTGCTAAGAAATTTCGTGACATAGAATTGGCGGCCGATATCTGTCACTGAGATGCAATATGACCATCGGCCCTTCACGTCTCCTGGGTATATCTTCTGCCCTTCTTCTTTTCTAACTCACCCAACCACTTTCCATACTTAGGTATTTCTTTGAATCGGTTTCACGGGTTGGTCGGTGCCTCGCCGCAATTCGCCATTGTCGTTTCCTTCGTACTTTTTTCCAGATCAATAATTAAGCTTTAATGCTAGTACTTCATCCTGCAGAAACCGTTAAGATTGTCATTAATGTCCGGAAGTCCAGAGAATATTTGTCATTACAACGAATTAAACTAAGATTTGTGCACAAGTATGTTATCCTTTCCAAGTATTCAATTCAAACACAATGCAATATGTTTTTTGTGCACCGACGGGTTGGCGCTTTTAAGAAATTTCTAATTCTTAATCTCTCTTCGTCGTCACCGCCACCTTCACACTTTTTTTATAATTATGCAATTAGTGAGTTGTGATGGTGACATCTCATTCCACACGAACCCTGGAGATTGTCATTAATCAGAGAAAGGCTCAAGGAGATATTCCATTGATACGCATTAAACCATAATTTGCGGAGGGTTATATTATCCCTCCCCGATTTTCATTTCAAACACCGTCTCGAGCAAAAGAAAATTCTTGTTAAGTTGTGGCGGTAGTTCTATCTAGATACAGTAAACACATTGGGGCATAATGGCCAAAGGTTCCACTATTCCAAGGCATATTCTTACTACTCATCTCCCTCCGCCCAAGAGAAAAAAAGGAGATGGTCCCTTAGTACACCAAGAGATATATTTCAAGCCAAAGAATTCGAAGGCAATCCTGCCTGCTCAGAGAATCTGCCCAGTTGCATTCATGGCTGGCGCAGAGGTTGATGTCATGAATTCTGAGCTGGAAGAAGATGATCTGATGGGCGATGATATGGGAATGGATGATGGCAATGCAGAGACTCTTCCCACTCCTTCGCCCAAATTGAAATCAACTATAACGCACAGAAATTCCCGGCTCGGTGATGGTGGTCCTGACAAAACCAAAAGGAGTTTCAGAAAAGAAACCGATGGTAAACACAATAGTTGCTTTGCAGCATGAAAATAGGAATTCCAGAGTTCCAAATTAGTCTGTTCTGGAGGGAAGAGTTTCATTGTAAAGTAATGATCTGTTGATTCTCCCAGAGATATATTTCAAGCCAAAAAATTATTCACTTGCGGGACTAGTGTCCTGTTCTCTGGATATACAATTAACATCTTCGGGAATCAGGTCCAAAACTCTCACTACTGTAAGGCATTTTTTTACTAGTCATCTCCTTCCACCCAGAATGGACTAATTTGGACCTCTAAAATTGCATGTGCAACCTGTGCTCCTGAATTTTTTTCGACTATACAGAGGTAGTTTCAGCTAAGGGCTATTCTGTTTGCCCTGCAACATTTTTTGTCTTCTTCCTCACGGGAAGCTTCTGAAAACTATCAATTCCAGCACAGGATGATTCATCGAGGAGAAAAATGCGAGGATCTTGCATACTACGGATCCCATGCCTATGTTTGTCGCAGATATGTTCAATGTTTTGGCCCGAAGAATTGGGTCGAATTTGTAAGGATAGATGTACAATACTCGATGTTTTTCTTATTTTCTTAAATGGATTTTCTATTAAAAAACAATTTCCTTGGACTCCTCATTGATGCTTCTTTTCTGGATTTAACGCCTGTTCTCATTGGCATGGTTTGGTGCTCTCGTAATTCTTGGATATTGTGTTTACTTAGGTTGTTTTTTCTAATATGGAACATCTAACAATTATATGACAATGTACTATGTCAATCCACCGGCCTTTTATGCAAACAAAAAATTTATTACACAGTTTCAAACCAATGTTCAATTCTATTCGTAATGCAAATAGAACATAACAATACCAATGTACAATCTTGCAGCAAAATCGTTATTCTTGTTTCTAGACATGCAGTTATTAAGTTTTAATGCTAACAACCCATAATGCAAGAAGTTTAATACTTGAGTTAATATGTTGCAGTCATGGAAGAATGTATGAAGAACACAGTTACACCCACACGTTCCAATAAAATCTAATCTTCAACAAAGCATTTGCTGACAATTAGTAGAAAATGAAGTTTAGTACTTAACTTAATATGTTACAGTCATGGAAGAATGTATCAAGAACATACTTACATGCACGGGTTGCAATAAAATCTAATCTTCAACAATGCATTTGCTGAGAATTAGTAGAAAATGATGGTTTTGCAACAATGGGGCTTCTTTGAAACCAATTCGCGCTTACAAAAATTGCCTTCCACCTTTCTATTTTCCCATTCTTTTATTCCCTCTAGTTTCTCTTCATGGTTAGCTAATCGTTTTTTTTTCCGAAAAATGCCTTGTTGTGCGGTTTGGCGGATTCACGCGTTCCCAACAAGCGGTACCCCTTTCTTTAAATTGACCTTCTATTGTTCTGTGCCCTACAACTAGCACCCAAAGTTCCGCGATATACAAATTGATAGGCGGACTTGCGCGCTCACTGGGTCAACATTCCAGTTCTACTTTTTCGTGACCTCCAAACAGCGTTCGGAGCTCCAGGATATACAAATTGACAGACGGGCTCTAGGGCTCGCAGCATTGCCTTTGTTTACAGATGGGAAAGTGCTAAAACGAGCCATACCACAGTTTCCCCACAGAAGCTATATTAAAGGGCAAAGCATTTCCTTTATAGTTTTGTGTCCTGCAAACAGCACCCACAGTTCCACACTATACAAATTGACAGTCAGACTTGTGGGTTGGCTGGCTAATAAAATCCCTCACAGTTCCGCGATATACAAATTAACAAACGAAGAATACAAGCAAGAACCAAGTAAACTCGCATATCGTATTCTTGGTCGTTGTTTTCTATTCCTGCCAACTTCGCAATTCTATTTCATTTCTCTTTTCACTGAACTTTATCTTTTTCATCACTTATTCATTTTTTTCGAAAATGTATGGCTACACGCGTGGGAGGTGTTGCGGGTTCACACTTGCACTCGTGCTCTTTTATCGTGACACTAACCGACCGCTTTCCAATTCCATACCCAAAAACTTCTCCGACTGCGAATTCCTGGTAGGTGGGCTCTAGATTGGACTACTTTTGTTCCATGGCCTGCGAACAATACCGTCACTTCCGCGATATACAAATTTGCAACCAGACTCAGATCATACCCTCTTCTGTATTACTTTCCACCTGTCATGCGCTTTTCCATGGTATACATTTTGAACTGAAAACTTCCGAGAAATACAATTTAACCGTCAGGTCCTCGCATCTTTTGTGGAACTATTGTCACCCCATTTTGAAGCCAGTCTGTCCACTTTCCATACTTCGCCATTTCTTCGAATTTGTTTGGCGTATCGTCGGTTTGGCGGGTCGAAGAAATATTCAGTTCCTAGTCATTGTTTCCTATGCCCACGTCCCTTTGCAATTAGCAATTTCCAATTATATATAAGATCTTATTTCTAGGCATTCAATTAGCAATTTTCCTATTCCATACTTAGCCACTTTGTTGGAATTCTGCAAATATACAAACCGGCCGCTGAACTGCCCCATCATCATCTCTTTTGTTTTACACATTTTGCACTCAAAAATTCTGACTTTGCCAGAATTCCGCAAATATACAAAC